>PVIA01017674.1:0-14985 GCA_004024845.1 Tonatia bakeri
TGTTAAATAACCATGCCATGGATTAGCTGCAAAGCTTCCCTGCCGTTCTTGCTCTATGAGCCCCTTCCCCCAACTCACACCTGTGGTGGGGGGGAAGAGGTAAAAAAAAACATCTTAGAGTCTCTGGACACCTTGAGTTCTGGGCCCCATTTCAAATGTCCATTTGGGGTCCCCCCCCTCTTGGCTGCACCCTGTAACAAAACCACTTATCTAAGGTACAGAAATAGCAAAGGGAAGGCTTGGACTCTAGTCCCTGTGCTTCAGCCACTGTTCTCACTAACAAATGCCATGTTGTTCTGTTGCCTCCTGTCAGTGGCCGACACCCTGATCTCCCCCTTCTAGGCTTATTCTATTTCCCCTATTACTCATCATACTCCAGTTGCCTTATCCTACTTTTGTGCTTTGAATCCTTCAAGTTTATTCTTGTTTTAAGGCTTTTGAAATCATGGTTACATCTTTTATCATTAAGAGATTTCACACCAAAATCTGAATATCTGGGTTAACTTTTTTTAATGTTAATTTTATTCTCATTCAAGAGAGAGGGTAAGGGAGAGAGAGAAATATCAGTGTAAGACAGAAATGCAGATCAACTCCCTCCTGCATGTGCATCAATAGAGGGTTGAGCCCACAACCTGGGCATGTGCCCTGACCAGGCATTAAAATAGCGATCTTTTGGTTTTGGGATGATGCTCCAACCAACTGAGCCATGCTAGTCAGGACTATGTGGGTTAACTTTTTTAAAAATGATAAGACAAGGCAACACAGACTCTGCATTCTTGTGTGGCAACAGCTGACTGATATTGAGTTGTGTCTGGGTCTCTTTAGATGAAACAAGTACTTCCCACCTTATTGCAGTCCCCACTGCTCCCTATTGCTTCAGATCCAGGCACCTTAGGTACTTTACGTTGCTTGCTTGACCGCTGTAGGCATTTGATATTGTGGGACTTACTCATGGTCTGTGGCCAGAGCAGACTGAAGAAAGAGAAGACCCTTTTCGAAAGGTGCCAGTTTTACATAAGAATTCTGGGCATTTTTATGTCCCTTGAAAAATCAGAGCTGATGGACCACCCAAGTTTTGTTAAAATTCAGATTCTGATTCAGCAGGTCCAGGATGAAACCTGAGATTCTGCATTTTTAATGAGCTCCAAGGTGGTGCTGATGCTGCTGGATCAACAAGGTTTAAAGAAATGTGATGTTTCTTCTTAAACCCATTTAAAAAGTTTTCTTTCTAAAAATCCTTGTTACTTATTTTCTTCTCCTTTATTGTGAAATATATTTCAATAAATAATTATAATTGCAAATGTTCAGAAGTCTCAAGGTGAATGCTGCAAAAACCTTAGAGATTAGCTAATGTAATGGAGAGGGCCCAGAGGCCCAGGGAGGAGACGTGATATACTTAAGGCCACACAGAAAACCAGTGGCAAACTCAGGCTTCAGACCAGGTTCTTTGATTCTCTCTCCACAAATCCCTGTGCAGCAGCCTACACATTGAAGATCAGAGAGAGCGATAAGCAGCAAACCTGCTCCTGTAGTGGGTACCAAGCCCCCAGGATGCCTTCATTAACTGCAAAGCAATTCCCCTGTGCTTACCTCCCTATTCATCAGGAGAGCCACAATTATCTCTGCTTTCAGGCTGGGGGCAAACTGTCCATGTAGGCTCGTTAGGAAGTTATGTTTAAAAGATGGACTAAGGCTTTAGGTCATTTATAATCTACTAAATATTTAAGAGTGTATGTCTTCAGGCATCTGAAAATTATAGGGATATTTCATGGCCTCATGTTGAGGCATATATCTAGTTGGCTAGACACAGCCCTGGCTATGTGTGAATCTGCTTGGTTGGAAAAGTCAGGAATAAATAAAAGGCTGGAAAACCCAATAATTTAAATGTTGAGTGGTAGAGGGCGGTGTTGGCTGGCAAAGTACCTGATTGGCAAGCACTGGTAGTCCAGGAGGAAAGCAAACTGAGGCAGTAGGTGGGGCTGAGGTCATATCTGAGGAAGGAGGTCATGGAGACAAAATGAGGGGGCAGCTGTTACAGGAGGAGCAAGGCAGACTCAGGGGTCATGGGCACAGGAGCTAAGAGGATCTGGGTCGACTGTCAGGGGAAATTCATTGGCTCCACGAGTGCTGGTCTTTTTCTTTGCTTCAAAAATTATTGATTCACATGATACCCATGTGGTAAACAAACAAACAAACTCAGACAATAAAAGGGATAATACAGTGAAAATAATTCTCCCCAGTGTCTAACTTCCAGTCTCCCAGTCTGCCAGCTCTTCTCCCAGAGGCAAAAACATGTCTAGTTTTTTAATGTACCTTTCAAGATATATTATAGGTGCACATTTATTTATATACTGATGGAAGGATATTATAAACTCTGTTCTACACTTTTTTCTGTGTATTAATATATCATATATCTTGAATATCATTTCATATCAGTACATAGTGATCTCCTTTATTATTTTAACAGCTGCATTGTATTCTATTAAAAGGTAGCACTGTAATTTATTTAGCCTGCCTTTTATGGATGGATTGCTATGTTATTTCCAGTATTTTGGTACCACAAACAATTTTATGTTTATATCAGGCATGAATTTATCTGTAGGATGACTCTTAGAAATGGAACAGCTGGGTCAATGTGTATTTTGATAGGTGTTGTCAAAATTGCTTTCCATAGAGATGATACCACATTTACACTCTCACCAGGAATATATGCTGGCGAATTTTCTCACATTCTCACCAACAATTTATTGCCAAACATTGTGGGGTCTTTTAAGAAATGGGGGTATAGGCCCTGGCAGAGTAGCTCAGTTGGTTAGAGCATCATCCTGATGCACCAGGATCGTGGGTTACATCCCCCAGTCAGGGCACATATAAGAAGCAACCAATGAATGCATAAATAAGTGGAACAACAAATCAATGTCTTTTGTACTCCCTTTCTCCCCCTACCTCCCTCTGTCTCTCTAAAACACTTTTATTGAAAAATGTTTTAAAAAATGGAGGTATAATCTACTATCTATAATATGCACAGACCCTACCCATACAGTTCAGTGGGTTTGGGCAGATGAATAAACCCATGTAACCCACACCTCAATCAAGATTGAGAATAATGCCATCACTTCAGAAGGTTTTCTCATGCCCCTTCCAGTCAATTTTGACCCCTGCTTCAGAGGCAACCACTGATCTGATTTTTTTATCACCATCAATTTTGTTCTTCAACTTCATATAAATGGAATCATGCAGTGTGAATTCTCCTGTGTCTGACTATTGATATAGTCCTGTGATATTCAGGCAGGCTGTTATCAGTGTTTGTCCCTTTTCATAGCTGAGTAGTTTTCCATTGTATAGATATAAGAAGATTTGTTCATCTATCCCTTCTTGATGGACACTTGGGTTTTAACTTTGGGGTTGTTGTATGTCAAGCTGTCAATGACGTTCCTGAACAACTCTGTGTGTGTGAACATATTTTCATTTCTCTTGAATATGCCCAGGAGTAGAATTACCAGTGTGTAAGGTAGGTATATGTTTAACTATAAGATAGACTACCAAACTGATTTCCAAAGTGCTGTACCATTTTATACTCCCAACAGCTGTGCCAGAGCTCCTGTTGCTCCACACACTCATTAATATTTGGCGTTGCATTGTCAGTCTTTTGCACTGTGATCATTCCATTAGGTGTGAGGATTTGCCTCACTATTTTCATGAGTATTTAATTCATTTTAATATGTATTTACCTGATGACTGAGGATCTTTAGCACCTTTTCAGGTGCTTTTTGAACATTCAAAAATTTTCTTTTGTAAAATGTTCAAGACTTTTGACAATTTTTATTGGGTTGTTTGTCTTTTTTTATTGATTTGTAGAAGTTCTTTATATATATGGGAACTATTCTTTTGTTAGATATAGATCTTCTTCCAGTCTGTGGCTTGCCAATTTTGAATGGTGTGACTTGATGAGTAAAACTCAAAAATATTGATGAACATTAATTTATTTTCTTTTATCGCTGGCACTTTTTCTTTCCTAATAAATCTTTGCCAAAATTGTGAAATTATTCTCCTATGTTTTCTTTTGGAAACTTTTAGTTTTTAGCTTTTATGTTTGTATCTATGGTCTATCTTGAATTAATATTTTTATTGTAGATAGTACAAGGTAGAGGTCATGATTCACTTTCCCCCCCATACACTTACTTAGTTGTTCTAATGCTTTTTTGCTAAAAAACTGTTTTACCCCTACATTTAATTGCTTAGGCAACATAGTAAAAATAGAATCAGCTAACTTTAAGTGTGGGTATTTTTCTGGATTCTCTTTTCTGTTGCAATAATTCTTATGCTAATGCTTTATTATAAGTTTTGAAGTCAGGTTGTGGAGCCTTCCAAATATGTTCTTTTTCAAGATTGTTTTGCCTATACTAGGTTTTTCACTTATACATAAATTTTTAAATCAACTTGTCAATTTCTACAAAAACAGCTGCTGAGATGTTGACTGAGTTTGCATCAAATATATAGATCAATGTAGGGAGACTTTCCTCCTAACAAATTAAGTCTTTCAATCCACAGACATCGTGCATGTCTTCATTTACTTAGGTCTTGCTTAACTTCACTCAGCAATCCTTGATTTTTAAAAAACATATTTTATTGATTATGGTATTACAGTTGTCCTGTTTTATCTTCCCTTTGATCCCCTCAGCCCTGTACCCCCTCCCACCATTATTCCTCCACCTTAGTTCATGTTGATGGGTCACACATATAAGTTCTTTGGCTTCTCCATTTCCCATACTATTATTAACCTCCCCCTGTATATTTTGTACCTACCATTTATGCGTCTTTTTCCCTGTACCTTTTCCCTCATTCCCCCCTCCACATCCCCACTGATAACCCTCCATGTAATCTCTTTCTGTGAATCTTTTCTTGTTCTAGTTGTTTGCTTAGTTCATTTTTATTTTTGTATTTTTAGGTTCAGTTGTTGAAGGTTGTGAGTTTGCTGTCATTTTACTGTTTGTACTTTTGATCTTCTTTTTCTCAGATAAGTCCCTTTAACATTTCATATGATAAGAGATTGGTGATGATGAACTCCTTTAACTTGACCTTATCTGGGAAGCACTTTATATGCCCTTCTATTATAAATGATAGCTTTGCTGGATAAAGTAATCTTTGATGCAGATCCTTGCCTTTCATGACTTTGAATATTTCTTTCCAGCCCCTTCTTGCTTGCAAGGTTTCTTTTGAGAAATAAGCAGATAGTCTTACAGGCACTCCTTTGTAGGTAACTGTCTTTTTTTCTTTTGCAGCTTTTAAAATTCTCTCCTTATCTTTAATCTTGGGTAATGTAATTATGATATGCCTTGGTGTTCTGCTTCCTTGGGTCCAACTTCTTTGGGACTCTCTGAGCTTCCTGGACTTCCTGGAAGTCTATTTCCTTTGCCAGATTGAGAAAGTTCTCCTTCATTATTTTTTCAAATAAGTTTTCAATTTCTTGCTCTTCCTCTTCTCCTTCTGGCACCCCTATTATTTGGATATTGGAATGTTTAAAGCTGTTTCAGAGGTTCCTATGTCTCTCCTCATTATTTTGAATTCTTGTTTCTTCATTCTGTTCTGGTTGAATGTTTATTTCTTCCTTCTGCTCCAAACAGTTTATTTGATTCCTGGTTTCCTTCCTATCACTGTTGGTTCCCTGTACAGTTTCCTTTATTTCACTTAGCATAGCCTTCACTTTTTCCTCTCTTTTGTGACCATACTGAACCAATTCTGTGAGCATCCTGATTACTGGTGTTTTGAACTCTGTATCTAACAGGCTGGCTATCTCTTCATCACTTCTTTGTATTTTTTTCTGGAGCTTTAATTCTGTTCTTTCATTTGGGCCATAATTTTTTGTTTCAGTGCATCTGCTATGTAGTAAAGGGCGGAGACTTAGGTATTCACCAGGGCCGGGCAACCCATGTTGCTGTGTTGTGGTGCTGTGTGTTGGGGAAGGGTCCAAGAGGGGACAATGCCACTTGCTCAACTCACTGCTGGCTTTCAGTCACTCCCTCCATTACCCACAAGCAAACTGGGCCCTTCTGGTGCTGATTCTCAGGTGGGTTATTTTGTGTTTGTTCTAGGACCCTGTGGATCTCTCCAGTGAAATCTCCTCTGAGGTTGGGAGTTTCTCTCATTGCTGCAACCCCCACAGGTTTTTCCAGTCAGAGGTTTTGAGGCTTTATTTCCCTGCACTGGAACCCCTGTTGGCAGAGTCTATCTTGCTCTCCACTTATTCCTCCCAGTTTATCTGCATGCAAATGTGGGACCTCCTGGTCTGCCAGCTGCCACCTAGCCCACTGAAGTACTGCCTTGCCCTATGTCCTCTCCACCCTGGCTCCCCACCTCCGCCTCTCCTACTGGTGTGAATGAATGTTTCTTCTTTAAGTCCTTGGTTGCTGGACTTCCATACAGATTGATTTTCTGTCAGTTCTGGTTATTTTTTGTTTTTAAATTTGTTGTTTTCCTTCTTTTGGTTGTGTAAGGAGTCAAAGTGTATCTACCTATGTCTCCATCTTGGCCGGAAGAGCAATGTTTGCTGTTTTGTAATTTTTTAGCAGAGTTCTTGCATTGCACTAATTCAAACTATTGCTAAAAATTTAGCAATAGTTGATTATCTGTTGTAGATACCATTTTATTTAGTTTTCAAATTTTGTGAGAGTATGTAGATATATGAGGTCTGTCCAGAAAGTATCCAGCCATGTAGAATGAAAAATAGAGACGTTTATTTAAGAAGATACAAGATACAAGAAACACTGTACACAGGAAAATGACACCTCAATTTCTTTCAAAGTAGTCACTTTGGGACCTCACACAGTTTTTCCAGTGTCTCTTTCACTTTTCAAAACACTCTGCAAAATTCTTTGTTGGAATCACAAGTGGCTTCTCTGTTGTATTTTCCTGAATCTCATTGATGGTCTGAAATCTCTTTTCCTTTCAAAGGTGATTTTAGTTTTGGGAAAAGCCAGAATTTGCAGGGCACCAGATCTGGGCTGTAAGTAGACTGAGTTACCTGGGTGATTTGGTTTTGCCAAAGTAACTCTGCACGAGACTTGGTGCCCGAGCAGGTGCATTGTTGTGATGAAGCTGCCAGTCACCAGTTGCCCATAGCTGTGGCCATTTTCATCATATTGCATCTCTCAACCAATGAAGAACACTGAGGTAATACTCCTTATTAATTGTTTGGCTTGGAGGGGCATACTCGTGATGGACAACACCTTCCTGATAAAAACACACAGTTAACATGGTCATGATCTTGCTGTGACTTTGCCACACCTTCTTCAGGCATGCAGAACCAGGCAACTTCCATTGGGATGGCTGGGCCTTCATTTCTGGATCATAGCTGTGGACCCACAATTCATCTCTGGTTATGATCTTCTTGAGGAAATTTTGTTCATTGGTAGCAGTTTGAATCAAGTCATCAGCAACTGCAGCATGTTGTTCCTTCTGCTCTGGTAGCAGAGCTGTGGAACAAATTTTGCCACAACATGTTTCATACCAAGATCCTGTGTCAAAATCTTGGACACAGTGGTTTTTGGAATCCCCAGAACAGCTTCTAGCTGTCATACTGTCAGTTGCCTACCTTTGTTGATTGCAGCCTGTACATGTTCAACCTTCTCAGGTGTTCTGCTTGTTGCAGGCCTCCCAGAACGTGGATCACTTTCAACAGATTCTTGGCCATCTTTGTACCATTTGTGCCACACTTTTATTTGCACTGCACTCATTGCATTGTCTCCGAAAGCCTTTTGAATCATCTGAATAGTTTCTGTGAAGGAATGTTCATGCTTAATGTAAACAACGATGCATATTCATTCCTCTGCTCGCTCAGTCATTTTGAATGCAACAGACACACAGTACACATGCTCACTCAGTGGTATCTACTATCCCCATTGACTAGTACAGTGAAGTTGTCACTGTTCACATGTGCTCATTCCAGTCCACTCACCTTGGCTGTTTGGTTACACCAAAGTTGTGCAATTCCTGTTATATTAAAAATGGCTGGACTTTTTCTGGACAGACCTTATATATGTTAATTTTTTAATAGTTAATTTGTATTGTATGATTTTTGTAAATTTTCATATTAGCTCTAGGAGGTTTTTTTTTCAGATTCCTTTGGATTTTCCTTTGCACAATTTGAATGAAAATGGTGAAAGTGAAAAGATAGTACTATCTTTTTCCAGTCTTAGGGGGCACTCACTCACCCCTGAAAAATATTATCTCATTTTAATAAATAAATTTTAGAATGCACATATGAAGCTTAGCATACTTAGGCTCCATTTAGATTTCTTTTTCTGTGAATTGCTCCCATGAATTTATTCATATTTCTACTTAAGCAATTTTGGTTAAGTGAGACCCATCTATGGTTCTTTCTTTCTCTCTCTCACTCACTATGAATTATCATTTTATAATATAACATATGGCTTCCTGGATGGCATTTGTCTGTACTGGAAATAGTTTTAATGTTGGATCAACTAGTTACTCTTCAGTGCTTGCACCTTTGAGCTGTGTGTCAGGTACGGAGGTGAATGCTTTAACACTTCCTCATTCAGGAGGCACAATCCTGTGCCAATGCCTGGGGTTCTCATACAAGACTTACATTTTCTCTGCTGCAGGTTCCTCATCTGTAAACTGGAGATGGTGATAATAGTGCTCAACTCACGGCATAGCTGCGTGGGTTAAATATTAAACTAATGCCTGAAAAACAATTATCACAGGGCCTGATGAAAGTAGTAAATACCACAAAAGTGCTTAAAAACACCTCATTTAATTCTCTTATAATCCTGTGATAAATGAACTGTATTGTGATCATTTTGGGGGTAAAAATACTGAGGACCTGTGAAGTGAAGCACTTTTCTGCAGGACACTTTGCTAGTAAGGAATTCAATTTAAATTTTAATCCAGGAGTCTTATTGTAGAGATTTTATTTGGAACCAGTATACATCACTTCTTGTGAAGTATTATCTGCATTACAGACACAGGGAAGCTAAGGCACAGGTAGGATTGTGTGAGCCAGCTAAGGTCCATACAGGCCTCAGTCAGGGTTTGAACCACTTTTCCTTCACCATAGTTTATGCTCTAACCTTGCTCTGCTCCTGATGCAATCTGCTTCATGGGGGTTAACACCTGGCTCTGCTCTCCCCAACTATTTGGTTCCAGACAAGTTACCCAACTTCTCTGAGTTTTGATTTGACCTCTGTAATATAAAGAAAAAAGACAATTAAAGTATTATAGGTAATAATGTAGAAATGAAGAAAGAGCACCCAAATGACAACAAACAGAAGCTACTTATTCAGGCTTTTGCTGGCTCTAGCAAGGGGGCTGCTCCACCCATCACTCACAGTAGAGACCCACAGGCTGTCCAGAGAGTGAGATGCTGCATTGTGATGGAGGCCTGAGGTTGCCCGCTTGGAGGTTGCTGCATTGAAGAGCTGGATGTAGGGTAACTAGAAGTGCTTCATGTTATTGGGGGGTGGGGTGGGCAGCATGTTTGCCTTTCTCTGCTGAGTTCTGAGTTAGAAGCTGTGGTAAAAAAAAAAAATAGGACTGTTACAAGTTTTGAACTAATTCCCAACTGTTGTAGTTAATTGCCACAGTGGTTCTGAGTCAGAATTCTATTGTCATATATGATCTGATCATTGTCCATTTGTAGGTTCAGTCTGTCAATGGCAAGTACCTTCTACATCTGTTAAGATAGATTTTTAATAGAGTAGCACCTACCATATTGTAGGTGTTCAGCAAATTCGATTGAATCTCAATATGATTTACCACCTTGGGAAAGATTCCTAAGCTAACTGAACAAACGGACCATCTCCTTCAGATGTGAAAGGGTGACCTAGAAAGACCGAGTCCCAGCAAAACTTTTCCTAAAGCTGTGATTTTCAAGCCTTGCTACGTATTATAATACCTGGGAACTCACACACACACAAAATACTGATGCTTGATTCTGAGTCATTTGCTCTAGGGTGGGGCCTGGGCATATTTTGAAAGTTCTTGAGATTTTAGTGTGCAGCCAGGATTGAGAACTCCTGGCCTAAAACATTAATTCTATTTTTTCACAGTTATCTACTGGACCATGTTGCATGCCCTGGTCATTGCTAGGCTCAAAGATAACAGATTATTGTTTCATTAATTCATTCAACCACTAGATCATAGTGCCTTCAGAGAGCATAGACCTGTGTTGACCTTACTGGCAGCAGTGTGAGTAGTGAATTCTTCCACATGCTGGCTAAAAATGTGCATGCTTTGGGGTCAGATAGTCATGGATTCCAATATAAATCTATATTTTCTCTCTGTTGTGATATTGGACAAGAACTCTTAACTTACTGGCTGTATTGACCTAGACAAGATAAATGTCTAGAAGTGTATGTTTTCTCATTTATAAAGTGGAGATGTGTTAAGTTGGGGTTTGGTAGGGAAAACAGACGTCACACTAGGTATTTCAAATGAAGAGGATATAATACAGAAAATTGGTGATACGGGTGTTGGGGACCTAAAAGAGCAAAAAGCAGAGGTGGGAGTGTCCTGAACTTAGAAACACAGGAAGCAGCAGCCATTTCCTATGGGAATGAGGAAAGAGGTAAGGTCATGAAACTAGAAGCTCACAGGAGGATGCCCAATATGTGGGGGCTTGGACCTTAAAGGAGGGTTCTTGCAGGTGGTTCTCATGTTTCAGAGGACACCAGGTGGCTGGGGTTTACCCTCTGGGGGCACTAAGTGACAGGTTTGGGGAGTGGCTAGAGCCTTGACTGCCCTCTGGAGAGCCTACCAGAAGCCAGGCTGGAGGAATTCTGGGAAAAGTAGTATGCAGACATCCAACCTGGTGATCAGAGTACAGCAGAGATTTCCAAGTATAACTCGCAGGCCGAATCTGGTCCAATGCCTGTTTTTGTGTGAACCATGACTTAAAAGTGACTTTAAAAAAAAAATTTTTAGAGAGGGAAGGGAAGGAGAGAGAGACAGAGAGAGAAACATCAATGTGCGGTTGCTGGGAGACATGGCCTGCAACTTAGGCATGTGCTCTGACTGGGAATCGAACCTGCGATGGCTGGTTCGCAGCCTGCGCTCAATCCACTGAGCTACACCAGCCAGGGCAAAAGTGGCTTTTACATTTTTTAAAATTCTCACCTGAGGATATGTTTATTGATTTAGAGAGAGAAAAAGGGGGAGAGAGACAGAGACATGAAAGAGAAACACCGATCAGGTGCCTCCTGTACTCACCTCAACTGGGGATTGAACCTGTAAGCTAGGTATGTGCCCTGACTGGGAATTGAACCTGCATCCTTTTGGTGTAGGGGACAATGCTCCAAGTAACTGAGCCACTGGGCCAGGACTGGCTTTTATATTTTTAAATAATATTTTGTTTATTTATTTTTAGAGAGGGGAGAAAGAGAGAGAAACATCAATTGGTTGCCTCTCATACATGCCTCAACCAGGACTGAACCCACAATCTAAGCAAACCGGTGAGCTTTCACTTTGCAGAAAAATGCCCAACCAACTGAGCCACACTATTAAGGGCTGGATTTTACATATTTTAAATGGTTTTAAAAAATCAAAAGAATAATATTTCGTGACATGTGAAAATTCTATGAAATCCAAATTTTAGCATCCATGAATTCCAGCCATGTCCACTGGTTTATACATTATCGGTGGTTTCTTTTGTGCTATAATTGCGGAGTTGAAAAGCTGTGAGAGAGAGGATAAGACCACACATATTTATGGAAAATGTGTGCTGCGCCCTGGAGGTTGGTAGAGAGAGTGTGTTGGGGGATGAGAGAATGAATGTTGTAATGACCCTTGCAGAGCAAAAATGATGAATGAAGGAGTTAATGTGTGTAAGGTGCTTATACAGTTTTTAGCACATAGAAGGTACGTTTAGTATGACTAGCCCTGACTGAGGGGCAGACACTAGGCTAGATTTTGAGGTGCCAGAGAAGAATAAGGCATGGTGATGACTTTAAGGAAATCCCAGTCTGGTAGTAGTGACAGATGGCTAAGAAAGAAAGACAAAGCAATACGATAAATGTGGTATTAATATCCTGTTTTCCCTTGCTGTGTAAGCTGCAAGAGAGGGATCACAAAAGACAGAAAGATCCCAGACACTTTCTGGAGTAGACCTGAGGTGTGGGCCCACCATTCCCTCCCATAGACTGCTGAGCTAATTGCTTAGGACTTCTGCCTTCTAAAACTGGGAGGCCATTCCCATGTCTACAGATCTAGTCTAACACATATTTGACAGTAGGCTTCAAAATATGTTTTTTGATGACTGAATGAACAAAATGGGATTGAACGATGTTACATTCAGAAGACATATCTCATCTAATCCAGTCTTTTCAAATGGAGAAACTGAGTTTCAAGGAGCACATGCAATTCGCCCTCTGGATGGTTGGATTAGAGAAAAACCTGCCTTTGTCAGGTTTAGCCCCATGCTTAGTGGGCATGTGCTTGGCAGGCAGAGCTCAGGCTAGAATTTCAGCTCCCCACTTCTCTCTTTTCAACCAGGAACCTTGTGCAGTGCACAACTTATACAGCCCTATGTGGCAGCTCCCACCTGGCTGCCTGGTATTTTTCCTGTCTAGCTGTGTCCATAAGTGTACCTGAATCCATAAGCCTCTATTCTCAGTTCCTCTGCCTCTTCCAAAACATCTCCTGGGATACAACTGGGTGGGGGAGATGATGTATTTACTGCTTGGTGTTTGAGAGAGATCCATTAGCGAAAGTGATCCTAAATCTTTCTGCAATTAGGCTGCACACTAATCACGTCCCATTCCTGGGGCTGACATTACTCTAAGTAGCAGGCTGTGGTGGCCTCACATACATATCCCTGTTGTCAGCATTAATAAGGTACAATTGCCTGGGGCCTTGTTACCCACCAATTAAACTTTGGATTTTATTGTGTGACCTCAAGGATGCTTTATGGTATCAGAGGCATTTGGCAGTTAAATACGAGTGATATTCATTGCTCCCATGTGGATGCTCCACGTCCTGCTCCATTCAGTGTGATTAAGAAATTAATTGTTTTGGATAGGATTGGCACATGCTCTTGACAATAAAATTATGATTCCTTTATTAAGCTGTGGATACAGTGAGCTGGCTGCACCACTCAAGGCAGGGTAGCAGTGGCTTACCACTGGGTGTTTGGGACTATGCCCATATTACAGTGATGCTTGGCTGTGGCCAGAAAAATCTGTAGATCCAGAGGATGCTTCAGAGCCCAGCCCTCCCTTCTTCCAGTTATCCTCTGCCTGCGTTTTTTCCACCCTTCCATCCACCATCTTCTGTTTCTTCTTCCCTGAAAAGATTTGTTTCTTCTTTCCCTAAGATTTTACTAAAACACCCATGCACGTTCCCTGCCCTAAGTTCTCAGGAATCCCTTCCCTTGCATGAGTCTGCTCTGCTTTTCTGCTGGGAACATTCTGTGTCCCAGGACTGAAGCCCAGTCAAGATAGCTCACATGTAGGGGCATTAATAAGACAGAAACCTGGGAGTGGAAGGAGACCAGAATTTCATAATCTAGAACAGAACCTATCACAGGGTCAGGCCTCATGGATACAGGCGCTTGATTGGATAGAATTTCCGGATTCCAAGTACCTTACATTTGTGAAGAACATATCAAATGTCATTTACTGAGGGTTTCCTGTGTACCAAGCACTGTGCTAAGTGCTTAAATATTACTGACTCTTGTGAAAGAGAGGGTCAAAGAGGTTGGACTACTTGCCCTAGGGGACTCAGCAAGTACATGACAGAGTAGGAATTCAAGCAGCCTTTCTTCAGGCTACACTTGGTGTTCACCCACCCATGTCCTATCGAACGTGTAGGCATTAATGTGACTCTCATATGCTGAGCCTGACCGTGGCTCCTCAGGGCATCATGGACTGTGTTGACCTCATTGCCATACAGATTTTCTCTGTGTTGGTCTCCAGCCTCTTCCTACCTTTCTCATCTCCATGTTGGGTCATATGGTTAGTTGTCCCTAATGGGGTTTAAATAGAAGTGATATGTGTGAATTCAAGGCCAAGGGGGCTAAGAAGTGGATGTAGCTTTCCTTTTTCTCTTTCTGCTTCTCTCTAAATATAGAGGAACTTTGGTTCTCTAGGGGTTGTAGAGGTTCAACACGCAAGATGTTTGGGTCCCTACGTCAGCACATTGGAGGAGAGCTTCCCACAAAGCAGGATCACCTGCACGGAAACATTACAGAAGCAAAATATGATCTCTCCTTTCACTGAGCCATATAAATTTTGGGTTTATTTGTGCATCTGGAGTTACCTGAACAAATATTTGCAAACCTGGAGTAGGAAGATAAGATCCTACACAAGGTGTCTTAAGCAATGCCTCATTCATGACATGAGACCTCTAGCAGGTCAGACAAGGGCAGAGCATCGGCATTGAGCATGATGCAGTTCGGTGAGATGCAGGCCTTTGCTTCTGGTCTTCATGCACAGTCCTCATTCAAGTGACTTTAGACAAAGCAAGGAGATGGAAGTTAATGACAGGTAGGATTTCTCTCCCGTGGCTTGTGAGTCACAGTTAGGTTGCCTTAAGGGAGATAAAGTGCTGCTCCTATGTCTGTAGACTGAGACAAATACCTATTACATTAAAAAAAAAAACCCAGCCATGCCACTTACTCCTCTGCTGGAAACCAATGGCTTCTCACCCACCAACAGCCAGAGTTCTCACTATGGAGCACATAGTCTGTTCCCCTATGCTCTCACCTTGCTGTGTCTTGTCTGTGTTCTCCTCCCACAGTTATCCTCATGGCTTTCACTCACCTTCTTTGTCTTCTCATTTATCATTTTCTTTTTTTAAAATATATCTTATTGATTATGTTATTACAGTTGTCCCATTTCCCCCCTTAACTCCCCTCCACCCTGTACACCCTCTCCCAACCACATTCCCTCCCTTTAGTTCATGTCCAATTGTCGTACTTATAAGTTCTTTAGCTTCTACATTTCTCATACTATTCTTACCACCCCCCCCCCC
>PVIA01017675.1:0-14983 GCA_004024845.1 Tonatia bakeri
GGAAGGAGAGGAACAAAGGGGGATATCTCAAATGTGACTGAGTTTAAACCCAGGCATTCGAGGAATAAATAACATAGAAGTTATTAGAATAAAATTTCAGCCAAAGACACAGAAAGTAAATCCAGTTATTGCAAAATGACAAAAGTGACATTTTGCACATTTGAGTTCAGGGCTATGAAACGGGTACCTGCTACCTGAGTCAGTAAGTTAGGGGATACCCGTCTTTGTTAATCAGCTCTTTTGCCCCCTGAACCCCTAACCTTCTCCTTCCACCCAGAGTTTGCTGGAGGCTAGATGTCAACAAGAACAGTCAGGGCTCGTAGGGGTTTGGACGTCTGAGTGTGCAAAGCACGTTCACACAGTGGGCTGTACTCTCTTTTTGGCACGTTGCATGCCTAAAGGCAGAGCTAGCCTTGCTGCCTCCAATTTGCAGACGAGAAAGCCGAGGCCCGGAGAGATCAAATGGCAATGTCACACAGCACACTAGAGAGAGTGCCGCACCAAGACCCAGGCTTCCTGCTTCCCAGCCCAACTCCTGGGTGGGTCAGGGATGCAGGCAGATTGCAGAAGTGCTGGGACTTGGGGCAGAGTCTTAGAATTTATTTCTAGGATTGCACATGGAGGTCAGTCCAGCCTGCCCAGCTCAGGGGAGCAGGCCCTGTCCTGCTCAGCAGGGCACATCTAAGCAGTACTCACACAGAAGGGAAGTTCAGGGGATGCCCTCCCTGTGAGCAGGGGTGACCTATGCCAGGGCTGGAATCCAAAGCATCCACTTTCCTGGCGGAATCTGGGACAACATCCACAGTGGGTCCTGCCCTCACACTTGGCAAAACACACCCACTTCCTTTCAGAGCCTCCTGATTGTTCTGTGAGGCAGGCCAGGGGGGCAGGCCATTTTACAGAAGCCAAAACTGAGGCCCAGGCACGGCAAGTGGTTTGCCCAAGGTCTCACTGCAAGGAAATAGCAGTCAAACGAAACCCTAGGCTTTTCAGAACAGAGTGAAGCTAGTCTTCCGGCAAGGCTTCTTGCACAAGTCCTGGGAAACAAACTCTGCAAAGGGCTTTCTGTCTGACTCTTCACTGGAGCCAGAGATGACACCCCCGTGCCCCCCCTTGAATTCAACAGAATAACCAAAGACATGAAGTGCTGCTTAAAATTAAAAAAATTCCTATATTTCTCTCTCTCTTTGAGACAGTCACATGAAGGACATACAGAATGTTACCCAGGGACCCCCTGCAAGGTCATGGCGAATGTTGTGCCTGCAGGCGAAGGTCAGCACTCTCCCCTGGCCAGCCTGGACTGAGTTCACAGGGGCAGCGCCTCGCTTGTTCCTGTCAATATCCGGTTCCATGCGCGGAGCACTCCGTAGGTGCTGCGTGAATGTGTCATGACTGAAAGAGCAAACGACCTCCCCTTGGCCTCCTCCATGTCTCTGTTCTCACCGTGGTTCATCTCACCCACGGAGGGGCTGGAAGGCCCTCAGAGGTCATCTTGTCCAACTGCTTCATGTTACATGTGAGGTCCAGATGGGGCGAGCGACCGGCTGGCGGTCACACAGCAAGCGAGAGGAAGCACAGGTGAGAGAGAATGACCTGCTCACTCCAGAGCTCACCCTGAGGTCTGAAAAATCTCCATCGTTGAGCTGGGGGGGCCACCCTGATGGGGAGTCTGCTGCAGCCTTCCAAGGGGCGTGCTCGGGGAGGCTTCCTGGGGTGTGGGCCACCTTTGGATCAGGAGACTGATTCCCCCAGACATCTGGGCAGCTTCCTGCCATGGGTCTTCACTTGCAGAGGAGGGTGGCTCCATTGCAGACAGGATGTCGGTCCGGTCCCTATGTTGAAGTGGCACAGATGCTGCCCCACTTCGGGTGAGGAGGTGGAAGGAAGCAGAGGACAGGGATGCAGGTCTGCTGGATGAGGGGGCCCGGGAGAGGTGACGTCCAGGCAGGGAACCAGGAAGAGGCTGGCTGACCTTGAGCTGGTGGATAACACCCTGTGGGAGGAGCCAGCCTGGGCAGTGCAGGGGGCGGCAGCAGGGGACCCTGTCACAGGGAGAGGTCAGGAGAGCAGTTAGTCCTCCGCTTTAGCCTGGGTTGGCCTGCAGCTTCCCAACTTTCCCCTGATGGCTTGGGTAGTGCGGGGTGTGGGGGTCTGACCTAGAGAGAGTCGCATGCACTGGGGGCCAGACAGGCAGGTCCTCACACCACCATTCATAGCAATTGCCTGATGTGGAAAAGTCACTTTGCTTTTCAGAGCCCAATTTCTACATTACCAAAAAAAGCAGGGGGTGGAGGGTGGGGGTGGGTTGGGCTGGGGTGGGAGGGGGATAGATAAAAAAAATCCTGCCTCGTAGCATCACTGTGGGTCTACACAGACCTTTAGCTCAGGACCGTCCGTTGCATGTAGTACTGTCTCCCAGAGTTCAGCACCTGGTACGCACACCACCCATGTGCTGACTCCCTAGACAGCTAATACTTAGGGAGCACTGCCTCAGTGCTGAGCAGTCTTCACTTCTCAGGCATTTCATTCTCGTCAGAACTGTTACTGTCCTCTGAGGGGCACAGTGACTCTTCCAGGTCACCCTGCTGCTAAGGGCAGAGCTGGGATTTGAACCCGGGCAGTCTGACTCCAAGCTCCATGTACTACCCTTTGGAAGGCAGCTATGCTCACCACTATACCACCAACGCCAACTCCATGTACTACCCTTTACTCCATGACCCCATTCTATAAACTGTGAGGTTTTACACAAGTAATACAAGGAGGAGGGACAAGAACTGTGATTGTCATTCAGTGGATAAAGACATGGAGAGAGAGAGAGGCAATGATGTGGTCCCAGGGGCCACAGACTTCCAGAACCTCCTTGCCCATGCTTTTTCCAAAAATATAATAAAATTCCTCTGAGGTGACTCCTCCCCTGTGGGTCTGGAAGGGATGTTCCCAGAGAGCGGGTCCCCCAGATCCCCTCAGTGCCTCAGCCACTCACGGCCACGTCCAGATTTGTAGCCGGGGCCAAGCTGGCCTCACTCAGCTGCTGTGGAGCCCTAGGGCCACCTGTCCTCTCCTGCTTGCGCCACTTGGCTCTCTGATTCTGGAACCAGATCTGATAAGGGAGAGAGAGGGTGGAGATAAGCAAAAGTGTTTTTCTCCATCTAGTACCTCCCCCAGCATGCATAGTAACACCTCCCAAGGGGCTCTGCAGTTGAGAGAGCTCATGGCATGCAGGATTTCTTTGGCTCTGGAGGTCAGCCTCCAGAGCGGGTCGGGGGATCACAGCCTTCAGTGCCTGCAGGGCTGGGGCTCATTCGGGAGGGAAGCAGCTGGGTGCCAGATAGTTGGGAGTGGCGGGGTCTGTGGTACTCAGAGCACAAGGGGGCAGCCTCTCAGCTTCAGCCAACAGCCCCCACGTGCATGCAGTGTGAGCCCTGCCTTGCAGGCTCATCCATTTTCCGAGACAGACATCTCGATTTTTATGCGACAGCTCTGAGGTTTAAAATACTGTGCAGATCAAATACAGCCCACTGGTGGGCTGTTTCCTGCTGGCAGACCACCTGTTTGCAACCCCTGGGGGCCCCTTGGCATCTACAGGGACATCAGCAGTTTCCTGTATTCACGAGCATCCTGATTGTCCCTGACACGTGACTGTGTTACTTGGTCATTCTGCTGAGATGCCGCTGAATTATGAGCCACTTGGCTGGCGCTACCAACTTAGCTGGTGACAGATTCCAAATGGAAAGGAAAAGGGAGGCGTCTGAGGTGGGCGTGGTCTTTGGCCAGAAGACAAGCTGGTTGGCGTAAAATAGAGTGGAATGTTGACCTGGGCCCTTGCTCAGATTTTGAATTTGAGTGAATGCTTCATATTTGTTTTTTTTGTTTTTTTTTAAATGGGTGACTCAGAAAACTGTGTTGGAGGCATGCCAGCCGTGCAACAGTTGGATTTCGGTTTGATAGAACTATACTTGTAAAATTGGAGATGTGCCAAGAGGCAGGACACACCCCTGCTGAGTGACCAGGGGTTCCTGTGTCTCCAACCATGGATAAAGCCATAGATACTCTGGGTGAGGAAATTAGAGAGTACAGATTAGGCAGTCGGGGCTTGAACCAGGTCTCAGACCATGGTTCTGCTTGTCTGTGCTGCCTTCAAAGCCATAGCCATGTGGTCCGATCAGGGGGAAGGCCCATCAGCTAACTCTGGTTCTCTACCTGTTTCTGTATGGCCTGTGAGCTAAGGATGGTTTTCACATTGGAAATGGCTGCACAAAAACCCAAAGAAGAATAATGTTTTGTGATGCAGGCTAATTATATGAAATTCACATTTTAGTGTTTGCCGATAAAGTTTTATTGGCACACTGTCATGCTCATTTGTTTATATATTGTCTGTGGCTGCTCTTATGCTACAAACAATATATGGTTGAATACTTGCGACAGTGACCATATGGCCCCCAAAACCTAACATAATTACCATCTGGCCCTTCACAGAAAAGTTTTGTTGACCCTGGTCTAGATCGTCAAGAGGTAATTTGGGAATGGGGCTGCACGGTGGACGATGTTCTGGAACTGTAGCCAAGTGGAGAGGAAGGGCATGGGGTGCCTATCGACTGCCATCACCAACGCCAGCTCACTCCATGTTCACCCTCCAAGGAGAGAGATCATCCTGTAACCATGGGGACCTCATTTCCTGGGATGTAACATTTAGCAAATATGACTGTATTTGTGGGACAAAGCCAATGGAAAGATTTGGACAGGGCAGCCCTGGAGGATCCAGAATCCACAGTGTCTCACCCATGGCCCCAGGGGCATTGAGGTGGGGGCTGAGAGTGGGGCTCGTTGTACCTGTACCCGGGCTTCTGGGAGGTTGATCCTGGCTGCCAGCTGGTTGCGGACGTGGATGTCTGGGTAGTGGGTGAAGTGGAAGATCCTCTCCAGCTCACAGAGCTGCTCTGTGGTAAAGGTGGTTCGGACCCTGCGCTTGCTCTTCCTCTCTCCTGGATGGACGAGGGAGGGATCCAGGTGTATTAGCAACTTTGGTGTTGGCTTTGTGTTGCCTTGTTTCGCTCTTTCAACCTCTGTGGCCACTACCAAGTGTTGGCCCCTGGTTCCTAGAATGTCAGAGATTTGCAGTATTTTTTTTTTTTACTAAAATCCCTGCCCTTAGGCTGACCTGTTCCATCCATCATAGACAGTTAGACCAAGATCACCTTACAGAAACTCCTCTGATTGTCTTTTTCTGCAGCTCAGATGCCTTCAGCGTCTTCCCCTTGTCTACAACCGGGGATGGCAAACTAGAGCCTGTGGGCCAAACCTGGCCCATTGTTGGCTTTTGTAAATAAAGTTTTATTGGAACATGGTCCCACCCATTGGTCTATGTATGTAGTGTCTATGGCTGCTTTTATGCTATAAGGGCAGAGATGAGTAGTTGCCACAGAGACTGCATGGTCCGCAATGCCTGAAATAATTACCACCTGGCCCTTTATGGAAAGAGTTTGCCAACCTTGACCTACAAAGACTGATCTCCACAGCAGTGAGCCCCTCACAGCCTGCTTCCCACCACCTGTCCGGCCTCGCATCCACTCAGAGTCCACTCCATCATTTGTGGGGCCTAGTGCAGAATGAAAATGTGGACTCTGTATTCAAAAGGCAGGAAGAAAGCTTTTTTTCCTTTCTTTCTCAGTCTTCTCTTGACTTGTAAGGTGTTTTTAAATTTGATATTTAAGCCTAGGCTTCCTCGGGCACAGGGATACTGACAGAGTGAGTAGGGACCCTCACAGAGACCACCCTCCTCCCGCCAGCGCCCAGCCTGTGCCCCAGCCCAGGACAGAGGAGGCAGCAGTCACTGGGTAGGGGCTGCAAAACAGGTGGTTGAGAGTGCATTCCAGGGAAGGGGGCACTGAGCATGAACTGAGGCTCCAGGCACCTGGCAGGTACTTCATGGTCTCGTCGGACTTCACTTACAAAACATAAATTTAATCATAACATTACTAGGGATTTCAAGATGGTAACTGTAGCATTAAACCTCACAAAACCCCTTCTGAGTGTGGGACCTGGGCAGCCACACTGGTCACATGCATGCCCTTGACACCAGGCTTGTGCATGTGTATTGGGGAGATCAGGTATTCAATTTAGACATGTTAAATTTGAAGTTCCTCTTGACTGTCCAAAAGAAGCTATCCAATAGGTACACAACATGCATATTTAGAGTTCAAATCTGGGAACTCTCAGCATACATTTGGCCTCTGCAGTCATGGCAGTGGGTGAGATTACTTAGGCAGGAAGTGTGGGGGAAGAAGAGAGGAGGGCCTAAGAGTAAGCCTGAGCCCCTCCACCACCTGGAGGTTCAGCAGCTAACGAGGGAGCCAAGAGAAGCCAACGAGGGGACCAAGAAAGGGTCCTCTCTGAGGCAGGAGAAAAGTGAGGAAGAGGCTGTGACATGGACACCCAGTGAAGAAACTGTTTCAAGGAAGAAGGCTTGGCTGTGTCCCTGCTGTGAACAGATTAATGACAGTAAGGACAGAAGAGTGGTCACTGGACCTCACCAAACTGCAGACCTTCATGATGGCAGCTCCCACAGAATAGAGACAGTGAGGGCTCAGTGGGCCGGGTGTAGATGAGAGAAGGGAGGGGAAGCAGAGGAGGTGGCAGCTGTAGGCAACGCTCAGAGGTTTGCTTGGAACGTGGAAGAGGACGGGCAGTTGACAGCTGGAGAGAGAATGTGTGGCCCAGGAGGTGTGAGAGCACCTGCAGAGAGTGGGACAAGTGGCACCATTCTCTCTCAGACCCCTCCCCCACGCATAGCATCATAAGGCAGCTATGTGGGTTGCCTCGCCCTGGTGAACACTTAAGGCTCCACCCCTTGCTATGGAACAGGCAAGTTGAGACAAAAAAAAAAAACAAAAAAAAACCCACACCAAAAACATGGCCCAAATGAAAGAACAGTTCAAAGCTCCAGAAAAAATACAACTAAGCAATGAAGTGATAGCCAACCTATCAGATGCAGAGTTCAAAACACTGGTTATCAGGATGCTCCAGGAACTCACTGGGTACTTCAACAGCATAAAAAAGACTCAGGCAGCAATGAAGGTCACATTATGTGATATAAAGAAAAATCTACAGGGAACCAACAGTGACAGGAAGGAAAACAAGACTCAAATCAATGGTTTGGAGCAGAAGGAAGAAAGAAACAGTCAACCAGAACAGAAGGAAGAAATAAGAAGTCAAAAAAAATGAGGAGAGGCTTAGGAACCTCCAGGACAACTTTAAATGTTCCAACATCTGAATCATAGGGGTGTCAGAAGGAGAAAAGGAAGAGCAACAAATTGAAAACTTATTTGAACAAACAATGAAGGAGAACTTCCCTAATCTGGCAAAGAAAATAGATTTCAGGAGGTCCAGGAAGCTCAGAGAGTCCCAAAGAACTTCGACCCAAGGAGGAACACACCAAGACACATCATAATTACATTAGCTAAGATTAAAGATAAGGAGAGAATCTTAAAAGCAGCAAGAGAAAATGAGAGCGTTACCTACAAAGGAGTTCCCATAAGACTGTAAGTTGATTTCTCAAAAGAAACCTTGCAGGCAAGAAGGGGCTGGAAAGAAATATTCCAAGTCATGAAAGGCAAGGACCTACATGCAAGATTACTGTACTCTATCCAGCAAAGCTCTCATTTAGAATGGGAGGACAGGTAAAGTGCTTCCCAGATAAGGTCTAGTTAAAGGAGTTCATCATCACCCAGCCCTTATTAATAAGAAATGTTAAAGGGACTTATCTAAGAAAAAGAAGATAAAAAATATGAACAGTAAAATGACAACAAACTCACAGGTATTAACAACCAAACCTACAAAAAAAACAAAAACAAACTAAACAAACAACTAAAACAGTAACAGAACCACAGAAATGGAGATCACATGGAGGGTTATCAGTGGTGGAGTGAGAGGGGGAGAGAGGGAGAAAAGGTACAGAGAATAAGTAGCATAGATGGTAGGTAGAAAATAGGGGGAGGTTAAGAATAGTATAGGAAATGTAGAAGCTGAAGAACTTATGACACATGGACATGAACTAAAGGGGGAAGGAATGTGGGTGGGAGGGGGTGTACAGGGCAGAGGGGAATAAAAGGGGGGAAATGGGACAACTATAATATCATAATAAATAAAATACATTAAAAAATTGTTCCCCTCCCTGGCAAATAATAGACTTTATAACATCATGCAAACTCCCCAATAAACTTTCTCCCTGTGCTGCAATTTCCTCTAATTGCCACATAGCTCCAGCAAAGAGAGTATCATCTGTCATAGAGCCAACCCTGATGGCACTGGGGAAACTGGAAGAACAGGGCAGGTGAGAGGAGGGGTGGACTGGCACACACCCATCTCTCTGCAGGGGCCTGGGGAGGAGAAGGGTGTCCAGAAGAGGGGACAGTGCCCAGGGGCTCTGGGTGGTGGCTTAGAGCAGAGCGGAGCTGCCCATTGGGCATAGGGCAGGCTGGGATGGGGATGGGCAGTGTCAGAGGGCTGGGATCCGGAGGCATAAAGGTCCACCCTTACATCTTCCCACCACTTTCAGGAGGAGGCTGCTCTAGGAAAGGGGTGAGAGAGCCGGCAAGGCTGACGCCTGGGTTACAGAGCACAGTGGTATGAGAGAGAGAAGGCAGGTGGGAGAAGGCAGGACAGCGCACATGGAGTACGGAGCAGAGAAGAGTGCAGAACACAGAGCTCAGCCCGTGGAATTCTGGACCTCGTTACACAAGACGCTGGAAAGACAGGCTCATGGATAGAGCGCCCCATGCAGGGGATAAGGTCTTTAATCATCAGGAAGGGCCGGGATCTCCTGGGCCCCAGTCTCAGAGGATGATGGGGGTGGTGGGTCCCATTTTCCGAGCTCTGCAAGGAGCACTGGACTGGAGGGGAGAAATTCCTTGAGTCCTCTTCAGGCCCAGCACCACCAGACCAGGCAGAGAGGCCCAGAAGCTGGTGGCCACAGAGCAGTGCACCCACAGTGCTGGCTGAGGGGCCCCAGGAGGGCCTGTGGGGCGGCAGGGAGATGGTGAGGAAGGTGATGGGAAACTGGCCCCCTTTCCAGTTGCTCCTCTCCCGATTATTCATTGTGCAAGCTGTGAGTTACACTTCAGTGGGTCTTCGCAGAGAACGAGTCAGCAGAACTTAATTAAACCTGAGCCGTTTAGCACATCGATCATAAGAAATACACAATTTACACAGGTGATTAGGCCACCTAATTATAAACCGATGTTTCTCCGTGCTCGGTTCCCTCTCCTGATTGCTCCTTCTCTGGGGTCTGCTAATGCGCCCTGGCTGCTCAGCCACAGGCCCTGGAGGCCTTACCACTGGGCGAAGTCTCTGGAAGCGGCCTTTGTCTTTATCTTTCTAAGGCAGTGGGTTCAGCATGGAGAAGACCCAAGGCACCTTTGGGAGCCCTCCTGCAGGCTGGGGATGCCTCTGGGACATGGTGGGTGGGGTGTAGGGCAGGAGTCTCCCCGGGCAGACCTGCACTGGCCTCTTCTCTCCAGGCCAGCCATGGACTTCCTACAGTTCCCCGGTGCCCATAGCATCAACCACGACCTTCCCTGAGAGGCCTTCCCTGGCCTCCCTGAGAACAGGCCATGGAAGAACTGTGTCACCCCCTCCCCAGCACTTACTGCCATTGTCATTGTGCTTTCAATGGTGATTACTGGATGGCCATTTGTCTCCCTGCCAGATGGGGGCAGGGCTGTGTTTGTGTTCTGTTCTCTACATCATCCCCATTCCCAGCTAATACCTGTGGTGGCTTTGAGATCAGACCCTTGGAATTCTTATCCCCACTAACGTGGGCCATCTTGGTGACTCCCACAACACATGGAGTGCATGGAAGTGCTGTGATGAGGGCTCTCAGCCTGGGCCATCGGAGGATGCAGCTTCCACCTGACTCCTCCCTCTTGGATTGCTCATGCTGAGAGACCCCATTGCCATTTGGGGAGGATATTCAAGACCTGTGGAGAATGCCCCATGGGGAGAGAAACTGAGGCCACTTCCAACAGCTGGCATCCCCACTCAGCAGCTGCGGGTGTGAGCCACCGTGGGGGCAGATTCTTTATTCCAGCCCGGCCTTCAGGTGCCTGCAAACAACACCCTTACTGCAATCTCACAGGGACCCTGGACCAGAGCCACCCAGTTAAGTCATTCTCAGATTCCTGGTCCACAGAACCTGAGGGAGATAATAAATGTTTACGGTTCCCTGAAACCACTACGTTTTGGGACAGTTCTTTTTTGAGGGGGGGGGTGTGGCAATCAATATGCCTGCCACTCAGTGGCCATTCAGTAGCTTTTGTTGCATGCCTCAGTGGAGCATATGATGGATACATAGAATTTAAATTATAGCCAACGAATGCTAAAGCCTCTGCTACCCACTCAGATTTCTCCTGGTGCTGACACTCTGGGGTCCTGTTGTTACGGTAATTTTGTCTACCCTCTGCTTACATCTCTGAGACCTTTGTGTGCTTGGAACAACTTTCTACTGCCAGGGTATGTATTTCTTAGCTAAAAGGCCCAGATAATTCTGTTAACATAGATAGTTAGCTAATTATTAAGAAAGGGAGCAAAGGAAATTAGACATTGAGTTTAATAAACTGGGTGGCCTTATAAACATGTTTGCTTCATCAGGAAGCTACAACTTCACACCCCAGGGGATCACACCATTGCTCTGCCAAGGGGATTAACCCTCCTTTCTTTCCCCCTCCAGTGCTGCATTGTTGGGGGGCACAGGGGGCGGTACTTGACCAAAGAGGCCTGTCAGTCTAGCGTGGGGAAAGAAGGAATTTGTTGGGAGGTGGACCTATCAGTACCCACACAAGCTTGGGAAATTGTTTTAGAAAAGCACCTGGCCCATTCCAAACCCAAGCTAATATAATCCCAGGGGAACAAAGAAACATACTCTCTCTTACTCCTTTCGATGCACTCGCCTGGTGTGTTAACGTATTCTCTCTCACCCAGGAGCATGTGACCATGTGGTCTACCAGCTACCAGGCATATGACAGACTGTGTGGGCTCCAAAGGACTAAGCTTTAATATGAAGCAGCAACTCTGGACACTGGCTGTTGTTTTGGCTTTGCTGCAGACACAGTTGGACTTTTTCCATGGAGGGACAGAGGCAGATGGGAAATTAGAAATCCAGGGGCAGAGTTCCACTTGAACAGAACTCGCCACATCACAATGTCTCATGCTTGGGTCCTTGGCATGCTTTCCTTGTGATCCCATGAAAGAGCCTGATTTTTATCTACGACAATTCCAGGGAGTATACTTGCTCCATATGTCAAAGGATTTAAACTTCGTTTTCTCACAGTGGTCAGTGGCTTCATCACACACCCTTGGCTCCCTGTCCTTCTTCCTGTGTCTCGTTGCACTACTTCCCTGCTGGTGGTCCTTGCACAGCCCAGGCTGCTTGCGCTCAAATCCTGTCCTTTGGGTCTGCTTTTTGGAAGATCCAAAACCAACACAATGTGGGTTTTGTTTTTGTTTTGCAAGCAGGGGCCAAGTCTTATACTGCCTTGTACTCCCATAGGGCCTAAGAAGGAGTCAGGTTCTCCATTTCAGAACCAGCCTCCAGGTGCCCCCGGCCCTGTAGGAACATCCCCATGGCCACATTGGGTTGTAACTTTGGTGGCAGGGACTAGGAAAGAGTGTTTGAAAGCTTCTCCTGGGGGAAGTACAAGCTTTTAGCTCTGTGTCCTCTAGCCCTGCTCCAAGCTGCTCCCATGGGAGCCCTAGATCTCTCTGTCTCAGGGCCAGAGCCATTCATGATGAGCCACGAGACACACCCCAGGTCTCAGACACAGCCTTAGTCCCAGCGCCTGGAGAACAGCAGAGCCCCTGCCTTTGGTTCAAGGTGGTGCAGGGGAGCCTGGAGCATGAGCGGAAGGAGGGAGAGGAGGAGGAAGAGGAGAGGAGAAAGGAAAGAGGAGGGGAACAGGGAAGAGAAGGGAGAAAGAGGAAAATGAGGGGGATGAAGAAGTGAGGGAAAGCATAGTGGCTTGAATGGTGTTTCCCCCCAAAACATGTGTCCAAGTCCTAACCTCTGGCACCTGTGCGTGTGACCTTGTTTGGACACTTT
Source organism: Tonatia bakeri (assembly GCA_004024845.1). Taxonomy (NCBI): domain Eukaryota; kingdom Metazoa; phylum Chordata; class Mammalia; order Chiroptera; family Phyllostomidae; genus Tonatia; species Tonatia bakeri. The sequence continues at coordinate 12,092 of PVIA01017675.1, forward strand.
ATCTTTGTAGATTTAATTAAAGATACTGAGATGAGATCTTCTGATCTAGGGTAAACCTTGAGTCCAATGACTGGAGGGAGGTTTGACGAGACCCAGAGGTGAAGAAGGCCAGGTGAGATGGAGGTGGTGAGCAGAGTGATGTGCCCACAGGCCACACCTGACCAAGGACTGCTGGCAGTCACCAGAAGCTGGGAGAGGCACCCAGCAGATTTCCCCTCAGGGCCTCCAGGAGGAACCACCCTTTAGTACCTTGGTTTTGGACTTCTGGACTCTAGAACCATAAGAGAATAAATTTCTATTGTTTAAAGCCAGGAGGAGGGAGAGAGAATGAAGAGGAAAAGGAGAGAGAAAACGTGTGTGTGTGGGTGTGGGTGTGTGTGGAGGGGGGTTGGGCAGAGGTTTCTAAAGGCCAAAGGTTTGGAAGCATTTAGGGAGCAGGAAGGAGTGGGAGTCAGAGAGAAGCTCTATGTGCCTCGGGGGTGGAGAGTGAGGGGCAGGGAGGGTGTGATGGGAGTTGGACCTGGGGACCAGCGGGGCCAGTCAGTGAAGGACTCTGAATGCCATACCAGTGGGTTGGGGGTTGATAAACTACAGCCTGAGGCCAGATCCAGCCCTCTGTTTGTTATTATAAATAAAGTTTTATTGGAACATAAACGTACCCATTCACTTACACAATGTCTCCTGTTCAGCTGTGGCAGCAGAGTTGAGTAATTGCAACAGGGACCATCTAGCCATTAAAGCTTAAGTTTACTATGTGGCCCTTTGTAGAAAAGCTTTCCTGACCCCTGCTCTAGGACATTCCCTAAATCCCCAGAATCCCACCATCTTGGTCACCTCCACCAGACAAGGTGGGTGGAAGTCAGCATGGCTCCCAGGTGGTGGCCCCAGGATCTTACTGCCACTGAACCCACCAGCTGCAGGTGGTGGTCACTATGTCTTGTTCCGTTCATTCACCTTTACCTTCCCAGCCCCCAGCCTGGTCCAGAGTGAGCACTCAGCAGCTGTTCACTGAGGGACCGAGGGGCTCCTGAGCAGACGAGGGAACCTGTCTGGGTCCCCCACAGGCCAGAAGACCACACTGGTTTACCCACTGCGCTGGTCTCTTCCTCTCCCCTCCCCACCCAGGGGTCATAATTCCCTGGCAGAGGGTCTGTAGTGGGATAGGTGCAGATTTGTTCTCTCTCTCCCCACAGCCTGAGACTCTCATATATGGTGGCTTCCTCCTGACTGAGCCTGCCTTGACTTCGGAGGGTCCCCCAGCTTCGGGGCACTTGCCTCTCTCAGGAGGAGGGAGCGGTTAGCTGGCTTTAGCATCCTCTTCAGCTGGGAGGCCCTCTTGGAATTTTCCATTGGCTTGAGGCCTGGGAGGGTCCAAGCCTTAGATTATGAGGGTCCCTGGAGAGTGGAAAGATGTGGTGGGGGATGGACCTCCTGCATAACTGGCCTGGCCTGGCTCCTGGAGGCACAGGGTCTATAGCTCAGAGAAAGCCATGCTGCTTCCCTGGGCCCCAGCCCCTTCAAAGAGTGGTCCTTGGGCCACTTTCATGCTTGGACCCCTTTTGGGAGAGCTGGTTAGACTTCGGACTCTTGGGCCCCACTCTAGACCGAGAGTCAGAGTCTTGGGTGCCAGGCCCGGCATGCTGCATTTTCAGGAACTTCCTGGTGATTGGGGTCTGGAGGCACTGTTTGCTGGCCAACCCCCTGGCCACACCACGCAGCCCTGTGAGGGGTAGGTGAAGCCCGGGAGGAATTTACTCCTCTGTTGACATTCTTGGGTGACAGAGGGCACAGGTCACATCATTTCCGGTCCTGCGTGCTGTGAGGGAAACAGGTGGGGTGGGGGATCCTGGGAGGGCAGGGAGAGGCCACCCTTCCCTGTCACCCTGTCCTTGCCTGTCTGGTGGGGAGACCCCCGTACTTAGCGGGGAGGAAGCCTCTGCTGTGGAAAATCACCTGGAGTGAAACTGCCAAGGCTTTTCAGCAACCAGTTCGTGGTAGAATTGGTTGTGGTGTGTCACAGCTGGGGCGCAGGGACCTCAGGAATGTTCCAGATGGGGAGATAAAGGTCCAGAGAGGGGAGGCTCACCTGGGGCCCTCCTGTGATTTGGTGCTGGTATGGGGTTCCGAGACCAGACTTCTGGAATCCCAGCTCTCTGCCCTCCTGGCCTAGCCTCTCCCAGCCTCCAGCTCACTGACGGTTTCTGCCAGTCACCCTGGTGGTTTCTGCCAGGTTGGCCTCCCATCTGGATCATTGTTTTTACAGCACCCTCCCAAATAGACTCTTTTGTTTATGTAAGTAAGTAAACTTATTTAAAAATGAAACCTCATGGTGACCCACAATAAGTAACCAGTACCATGGGTGCTGAACAAAAGCTTAGTATAGAAATAACAAGAACTACTGACATAAACCACCTTTGTCTGGGTGCCCCTCAGTCATCTTGAGAACCACCAGTGACACCTGCTCCAGGCTTTCGGGAACACGGAACTCCAGCAGCGTGGGAGGGAGATGGATGGTTTAGACCACATTCGGGGACAATCGAGAGTGGATGGTCTCAGGCCCCCGGGGTCCAGTTTTAGGTCTAGCTACTCATGCAGTTATTGTGGGTGATCTGTCTTCTCCTCTTGGTTTACCCTCTGTAAGGTGGGGGCTCACGAAGGTGACGGCTTGAAGGAAGCATGGCTGTGAGAGGGTAATGCTGCCACTGCTATTTTGGCGACCACTTACCGGGGGTCTGCTCTGGGTGTAGCAGGGTAGCTGACATGGAACATGCCAGCATCTTTAGGGGAGGCTCAGAAAAAGTGGCTGCCCACCTGTTTGCCTTCAGCCATTGTCAGGCTAGGAGAAGGGAAGCCCCTCAGTAGGGGAGACTGCACCTCTCTCTCTCTCTCCCC
>PVIA01017676.1:0-14991 GCA_004024845.1 Tonatia bakeri
TAAGGGCTTGGTGATGATGAACTCCTTTAACTTGACCTTATCTGAGGAGCACTTTATCTGCCCTTCCACTCTAAATGAAACCTTTGCTGGATACAGCAATCTGGGATGTAGGTCCTTGCCTTTCATGACTTGGAATACTTCTTTCCAGCCCCTTCTTGCCTGCAATGTCTCTTTTGAGAAGTCACCTGACAGTCTGATGGGAACTCCTTTGTAGGTTACTCTCTCCTTGTCTCTTGCTGCTTCTAGGATTCTCTCCTTCATTTTTACCTTGGCTAATGTAATCATGATGTGCCTTGGCATGTTCCTCCTTGGGTCCAACCTCTTTGGGATTCTCTGAGCTTCCTGGACTTCCTGGAAGTCTATTTCCCTTGTCAGATTGGGGGAGTTTTCCTTTAATATCTGTTTAAATAAGTTCTCAATTTGTTGGTCTTCCTCTTCCCCTCTGGTACCCCTATAATTCGGATGTTAGAATGTTTAAAGGTGTCCTGGAGGTCCCTAAGCCTCTCCTCATTTGTTTGAATTCTTGTTTCTTCATTCTTTTCTGTTTGGTTGTTCCTTTCTTCCTTCTGGCCCACTCCATTGATTTGAGTCCCAGTTTTCTTCCCCTCACTATTGTTTCCCTGTGCGTTTTCCTTCATTTCTCTTATCGTAGCCTGCATTTGTTCATCTAATTTATGTCCAAAGTCAACCAATTCTGTGAGATTCCTTATCACCAGTGCTTTGAACTGTGCATCTGATAGTTCGGCTATCTCTTGGTCACTTAAAAAAATTGGTTCTGGGGCTTTCAATTCTGTTTGAGCCATCTTTTTTATTTTTATTTTCCGTTGGTTTGGTTGCGGCTGTTATGTATGGGCGGCGGAGCCTTAGGTGTTCACCAGGGCGGGGCACCCCAGTCGCTGGGTTGTGATGTATGTGGGGGCGGGGTCTGAGAGGGAACAATGGCGCCTGCTCTGCTCTCTCTGGGACTTCCGTCTCCTCCACCACCTCCCACAAGCAAACTGGGCCCTTCCGGTGCTGGCTCCCGGGCGGTGGGCCTGCGCACTTTCTCGGACTCTGTGGGCTTCCCTGAGGAGCCTCCTGTGAGGTTGAGAGAGTCTCCCGGCCTTAGCTCCCAGATGGGGCTCTTAAGCTTTGAAACCCAGCGGCGCTGGGTCCCAGGGCCGCACGGTCCAAGTCGCTGCCCATTTTCGCTTAGTTTGTCTGCACGCGAATGTGTGGCTGCGGACAGCCAGCTGCCTTGCGCCCCGCCCTGGGTCTGCTAGTCGCCTCCCACGCCCAGGGTCCGCCACCGGTCCGTCCGCTGCCTTCTGCGCCCCGCGCGCCTGCCAGCCAGCGCTTCTTCCCGCCCGGACACCTCGACCCCTCTCCGCACGCCTCCGACTCCGCCGCTCCTTACCGGTGTGGATGTACGGTAGTCCAACTTCTGTTTAGTTCATTTCTCTCTGTTCTGGTTGTTTCTTGTTTCTCAATTTTTGTTGTCCTTAGTTTTGGTTGCGCGAGGAGGCACAATGCGACTGCCTATGCCTCCATCTTGGCCGGAAGCCTAAAGAACTAATTTTAAAATCCTCATGTTACTCTTTCACAGGAAAATATGTATTACTATGAAGAGGTGAATATAAGTCAAATGACAGTGATTAAATGCACTATAAACATTTATTGTTGGAAGCTTGTAATGATGCAGTTTCTTTACATTGTCAAACTTGCTGTTAACTTTACTTTCATATTTTGGCTGTGTCAATATTTATAAATTGCAATGTATGGTAAGGAGCACATTTCAATGTAAAAAAGAAAAGAATAGCTGGCAGTATGTGTAGAAGACGGGATCAGGGTAGGAAATTTATTTGCTTCTAAAAGCCGGAATGCAAGTTTAAAGGTAGAGGTTGGCAGTCAGACAAGCCACTGCAGCTTTTTTTTGTTAAATCTGAGGTAAATTGTATAGTCGTGCTGTTGTTGTTGTTGATACTATTATTATAGCTATAGTTGTAAACCAAAGAATATGAGAGTGATCCAAATAGAATGAAAATACAAAGCAGATTGATTTTATTGATCAGCTTATGTTCTTTTTCTTCTTATTAATGAGATTTCAATAGCTCATCAGATGAAATACTAGCCAGCTTTTCTTTTGGAGGGTAAAATTTTATTTTTTATTAAAATGTAGTTGGATATAATAGTATGTTAGTTTCAGGTGTACAACATAGTGATTCAACATGTATACTCCTATATCTTATGATATGATCACCACACTAAACCTAGTAACCATCTGTCACCATGGTAAGTTACTATAATATTATTCACTATACTTCCTGTGCTGTACACTGCTACATTTCTATGGCTTATGTTATAACTGGAAATTTGTACCTCTTATTCCTCTTTACCTTTTGACTCATCCCCACACCCCTCTCCCCTCTAGCAATGATTAGTTTGTTCTCTGTGTCTATGAATCTGTTTTTGTTTTGTTTTTTTAAATTCTACAGTTAGTGAAATCATACAATATTTGTCTCTCTTTGACTTATTTATTTCACTTAGCATAACATCCTCTAGGTCCTCCATATTTTTACAAATTCAAGGTTTTATTCTTATTTATCACTGAGTAACATTCATATATATATATATATATATATATATATATATATATATTCACATTTTCTTCATTCATCTATTAATGGACACCTACATTGCGTCCATACCTTGGCTATTGCAAATAATGCTATAATGAATATAAGGATGAATATCTTTTCAAATTAGTGTTTTTATTTTTATTAGATAAATATCCAGGAGTAGAATTGCTGGGTCATGTGGTAATTCTGCTTTTAACTTTTTGAGGAAATTCCATAATGTTCTCCATAGTAGCTGTACCAATTTACAATTCCACCAACAATGCATGAGAGTTCCCTTTTCTTCACATTCTTACCAACATTTATTATTTGTATCCTTTTTGATATTAGCCATTCTGACTTGCATAAAGTGGTATCACATTGTGGTTAAATTTGCATTTCCCTGATGATTAGAGATGTTGAACATTTTTTCATACGTCTGTTGGCCACTTGTATGTCTTCCCTGGAGAAAATTTAGGATTGCAGGACTTCTCTAGTCTAATTCCAACTCCTTTCCTAGGAAGCCTGATAACTGATCCCATCTCTTGAATTCATGGGAGGTTTTAGCTCTAATTTGAAGTCTGCCCAGCTACAAACATTCATTTTTACTTGTGAAATATCCAATTATGAGACTGTTGGAGGATTAAATGAAGTAATGTATGTAAGGTCCCAAGAGCACAGTAGTGCCATTTTATTAATACTGATGTCAGCTTTGTCAGAAATCCATTTGAACTGCACATCTAAGTTGGTGGTAGTTATATCCAGGCAGAGGGTGGAACAATAGCAGCACTGTTTAAGAGAACTTTTTGCAATGATGGAAATGTCCTGTATTTGTGGTGCCCAATTCAGTAGCTTCTAGCCACTTGTGGCTTTTGAGCAATTGAAATGTGCCTAGTGTGATTGAGGAACAAAATTGGTAATTTTATTTACATTAAATTTATTAAATTCAACTATAAATAGCCACATGTGACTGGTGGATACCATACTAGACAGCACAGTAGCTTTAGATTAGATGTACTTATCATTCTTTGAAGTGCTATGGGTTCCTTGGAAAGTCTGGTGAAACCTATGGGACAATTTCTTTAAAATATGTTTTCTTCTCTTAAAAAAAAACCTTTATAGAGATATAATTCACATATCATACAACTCAACTTTTAAAGTATATAATTTAACTTTTAATATATTTACATATATATGTGTGACCATTACCACAGTCAATTTTAGAACATTTTCACAACCTCAAGAAGAAACCCAATATTCTTTGGCTATCATTCTCCCATCTCCTCACCCCTGTCCCTAGCTCTAAGAAATGGTCAATCTACTTTCTGTCCTTATGTATTTCCCTATTCTTGGTTTTCACATTGTTTTGTATTGTGACTCCGAAAAGAAGTCCTAGCCCCCAGTACCTTAGAACATGACCTTATTTGGAAATATGATCATTGAAGATATAAATAATTATGGGGGTAAAATGGGGACAACTGTAATTGAACAATAATAAAACATTTTAAAAAATAGCTAAGATGTCATACTGGACTGGGTAGGATGTAAAGTGATATGACTGGTTCTTTTAAAAGAGGGAAATTTAGCCCTGGCTGGCGTAGCTCAGTGGATTGAGCGCGGGCTGCGAACCAGGCATCGCAAGTTCGATTACCAGCCAGGGCACGTGCCTAGGTTGCAGGCCATGTCCCCCAGCAACCGCACATTGATGTTTCTCTCTCTCTCCCTCCCCTCTCTAAAAATAAATAAATAAAAATCTTTTTTAAAAAAAGGAGGGAAATTTAGACACAGACAGAGGGAAGATGATGTAGAGACACAGGGAGATACTGGCCATATGACAATGGAGGCAGAGATTAAAGTGGTGCAAGCCAAGGAATGACAAGATTTGCTTACAAACACCAGAATGGAGAAGAGGTAAGAAAAAATTTAATTCTACAGCTTTCTAAGAAAATATGACTCTGATGATACCATGATTTTAGACCTCTAGATTCTAGAACTATGAGACACTAAATTTATGCTGTTTTAAGCCACCCAGTTTGGGTACCTAGTTAAGGCAGGCCTGGGAAATTAATATACATTTGAATGAAATCATAAAGTATGTGGGCTTTTGTGACTAGTTTCTCTCTTATAATGTTTTAAGGGTCCATGATTAACATGTATCAATACTTCATTTTTTTCTATGGCCAAATAATATTTCATTGTATGGGTGTACCGCCATTGTTTATTCATTTGTCTATCAACGAACATTGAGTTTTATCCACTTTTTGGCTACTGTGAATGATGCTATAAACAATTTTGTATAAATTTCTGTGTGGACATATGCTTTCATTTCTCTTAGGTATACACATAAGAGTGGAAATGCTAGGTCATGTGGAAACTCTTTGTTTAATTACCTAAGTAATTGCTAGGCTGCTTTCCAAAGTGGCTGGACCATTTTCCATTTCCACCAGTAGTATCTGAGGGTTCTGTTTCTCCATATCCTTGCCAATACTTGTTATCAGAGTTTTTGGTTCTAGCCATCCTAGTGACTATGAAGTGATATCTCACTGTGATTTTCATTTCTCTAATGACTAATGATATTGAGCATTTTTATGTGCTTATTAGTCATTTGTATACATTCTTTGGGGAAATGTCTATTCAGATTCTTTGCCTATTTGTAATTGGTGTATTTGCATTTTTAATATTGAGTTGTAAGATTCTTTATGTTTTCTTGATGAAAGTTCCTTATCAGATATATGATTTGAAAACTCTTTTCCATTCTGTGGATTGTCTTTTTACCTTTTTGATAGTATCCTTTGACATAAAAATTTAAATTTTTGTAAGGTGCATATTATTATTTTTTTATTTTTTGGCTCATGCTTTGGTTTCATATCTAAAAATTATTTGTCAACTCCTAGGTCATGAAGATTTACTTCTGTTTTCTTCTTAGTGTTTACCTTTTGCTGTTATGTCTAGGTTTTTGATCCTTTTGAGTTAATTTTTGTATATATTGTGAGGTAGGCAACTAAATTCATTATACTACATGTTACTGTCTAGTTGTCTCAGCAATTTGTTGAAAACACTATTTTTCCCTCACTGAATGGTTGTGGCAATGTTTCCAAAGAGTAGTTGTCCATAGATATATAGGTTTATCTTTGGACTTTTGTTGCTTTTCCATTGACCTATATTTTTATCCTTGTGCTACTACAACACTGTCTTGATTACTGATTCTTTGGAATAAGATTTGATATTGGTAAGTGTAAGTCCTCCTACTCTGTTCTTCTTTTTTCATGATAGATTTGGCTATTCTGGGTCTCTTGTCAAATTTTACAATAAGCTTGTCAGTTTTCACAAAGAATTTAGTTGGAATTTTTGTAGAGATTGCATTGAATATCTGTATCACTTCGAGCAGTACTGCTGAATTTAAAATGTTAAGTCTTCCAATCCATGAACATATTTTTCCATTTATTTAGATCTTCTATAATCTGTTTCAGTATTACTTTGTAATTTTCTAAGTTCTACACTCCTTTTGTTAAATTTATTCCTAAGTATTTTTTCTTTTCATACTACTGTGAATGTAATTGTTTCCTTATATATGTTTTCATATTTTTAATTGCAAGTGTATAGAGGTAGAATTAATTTTTGTATATTAACCTAGTATCTTACAACCTTGCTCAAATTTTCTATTATTTTAATAACTTGTTATAAATTCTTTAGGATTTTCTATGTACAAAACCATGTCATCTGTGAATAGACATAGTTTCACTTCTTCATTTCCAATATTAATTCCTTGTATTTCTTTTTCTTGACTAATTTCCCAGGCTAGAACCTCTAGTATAATATTGAATAGAAATGGCAGAAACAGACATACTTGTCTTATTCCTGTTCTTAGTGGGAAAGTATGAAGTCTTTTACCATTAAGTATGATGTTTCCTGTTGGGATTACATAGTGCCCTTTATCAGGTTGAGGAAGTTCCCTTCTATTTCAAATTTGAGTGTTTTTATCATAAAAGGATATTGACTTTCATCAAATTCTTTTTCTTTTTTTTAAATATTTTTTAAACTTGATTTTTCTTTTTTTTAAAGATTTTATTTATTTATTTTTTAGAGAGGGGAGGGAGGGAGGGAGGGAGAGAGGGAGAGAGAGAGAGAGAGAGATAGAGAGAGAGAGAGAGAGAGAGAGAGAGAGAAACATCAATGTGCAGTTGCTGGGGGCCATGGCCTGCAACCCAGGTATGTGCCCTGACTGGGAATCAAACCTGCAATGCTTTGGTTCGCAGCCCGCACTCAATCCACTGAGCTACTCCAGCCAGGGCAAATTCTTTTTCTTTAATATTTTTAAATCCTTACCCAAGGATATGCTTATTGATTTTAGAAAGAAAGGGAGAGAGAAAAAAATCTATGCAAGAGAAACATCGATCAGGTGCCCCCCCCACATGCACCCACCACTCAGGTATGTGCCCTGACTGGGAATCAAACATGCAGCCTTTTGGTGTATGGAATGATGCTCCAACTAACTGAACCACCCTGCCAGGGCATCACATTCTTTTTCTTTGCTACTGAAATAATGGTGTAAATTTTTACTCTATTTACATGATGTATTACATTAATTAATTATTGGATAAATAAACTATCTTGTATCCCTAGACTAACCCATATAACCCTAGGCTACATGGATTATGGTGTTTAATTCTTTTTACATGATGCTGGGTTCAGTTTGCTAGTGTTTTCTTGAAAATTTTTGTGCCTATAGGCACAAAAGGTGAACAAACCACCTTTGATTTCATTATTCATAAGAGATATTGGTCTGTAGCTTCTTTGTAATACATGTTTCTAGTTTTGGAATCAGGACTCAAAGAATTGGCCTCATAGAATGATTTAGGAAGTGTTCAATCTTATTCTGTTTCTGGAAGGGCTTGTAAAGGATTGATTTTAATTCATTTTTGAATGTTTGGTAGAATTCAGTGGTGAAGCCATCTGGAACTGAGCTTTTATTTATGAGTAGTTCTTAATTATTGATCAATATTTTCACTTGTTATTGGTCTATTCAGATTGTCTACTTTTTCTTGAGTTAGTTTTAGTAGTTTGTATCTTTTTTAAGAATTTATCCATTTCAGCTAAGTTATCAAATTTGTTGGCATAAATATGTTCATAGCATTCCTTTAGAATTCATTTTATTTCTGTATGATGTGTAGTAATATCCCCTCTTTTCTGATTTAGTAGAGACTTTCTTCTTTTTTTTTCCCCCTCAAACTAGTTAAATTTTGGTCAACTTCGCTGATCTGTTGAACAAACCACCTTTGATTTCATCAATTTTCTCAATTTTATTAGTTTCTCCTCTAATCTTTCTATTTTGTTCCTCCTACTTGCTTTTGGTTTAGTTCAATCTTCTTTTTCAGTGCTTTACGATTATAGATTAAGTTATTGATATGACATCTGTTTTTCTTTCTTAATGTAGACACTTACAGTTATAAATTTCCCTCTAAGAACTGCTTTACCTGCAGATCCCATAAAGTTTAGTATGTTGTGCCTTTATTTGCATTCATGTCAAAGTATTTCCTGATTTCCCCTTTATTTTCCTCTTTGACTTAGTGCTATTTAGGATTGTGCTGTTAATTTCCACATATGTTTGAGTGTCCCCATTTTTCCCTTTGTTGACTTCTTTTTGTCTTTTACCGTATGATTCCTCTAATGTGATATATTCACAATAGGCAAATCCACAGAGAAAAAAAACAGATTAGTGACTACCAGGGAATGAGGGAGAGGAGGGGATGGGAAGTAATTACTTAATAGGCAAAATTTTTTTTTCTGGGGTGATGAAAAAGTTTTGAATTTAGAGAAAGGTGATGAATACACATCACTGTTAATACACTAAATGCCACTGAATTGTACACATTATAAGGCTAATTGTATGCTATATAAATTTTACCTTAATTACAAAAATCACAACAAAAAAGCATATTAGAGGAAACAATGATATAAAGCTGAAAATGAACATATCATCAAATTTCAACATTTCACTCCCATATATATAAGCTACAGAGACAATTTAACCTGCATATCAGAAGACACATATACATGTCAAATATATAATATATAAATACAGAAATGTCTAATATATCATTATGTGTTCATAATGGCAAAAAAAAAGCTGCAACCATTGCAATGTCCTTTTTTTAAAAAAAATCATTGTTTTTTTCTTAAAGTTGTTATTTATTTATTTTTAGAGAGGGGAAGGGAGGGAGAAAGAGAGAGAGAGAAATATCAATGTGTGGTTGCCTCTCATGCACCCCCTACTGGGGACCTGGCCTGCAACCCAACCATGTGCCCTGACTAGGAATCGAACTGGCAACCCTTTGGTTCACAGGCTGGAGCTCAATCCACTGAGCCATGCCAGGGCCAAATGTCCTTTGACAGAAAAATAGATAACTATGGTATATTCACCCAACATATTATTATATAGCAGTGAAAATGAACTACTTACATATACAATAATATGGATAAACTTTTTTTCCTTGCTATTTCTTTTGGCCCTTTCTGTCTCTCATTTTTTATTGATTATGCTATTATACTTGTCCTAATTTCTCTCCCTTTGTCCCACTTCACTCAGCACCCCCACTCCCTCTGACATTCCCCCATTCTTTATTCATGTCCATGGGTCATGCATATACGTTCTTCATCAACTCCATTTCTTATACTTACTCTTAAACATCCTTCTGCCTATTCTGTAATTACCAATTTTTTCAAATTTTGTATTTTTGTTCAAGTACAGTTGCCTCCATTTCCCCCCACCACTCCCCTCCACTCCAGCCATCCCCACTTCTCACCCTTGATCCTACCTCTTTACCAAGTTGTCCTCCTTAATCCCTTCACCTTTCACCCATTCCCCCAGAACACCTTCCAACGGGCAACCATCCAAACATTCTTCATATCTATGATTCTATTTTTGCTCTGCTTATTTGCTTAGGTTGTTTTGTTATTTATTTTTAGGTTTGGTTGTTGATAGTTGTGAGTTTGTTGTCATTTTACTGTTCATAGTTTTTATCTTCTTTTTCTTAAATAAGTCCCTTTAATATTTCATATAGTAATGGTTTAGTGATGCTGAACTCTTTTAGCTTTACCTTTTCTGGAAAGCTCTTTATTTGCCCTTTCATTCTAAATGATAGCTTTGCTATATAAAATAATCTTGACTGTACATCCCTTCTTTTCATCACTGAATACTTCTTGCCAGTCCCTTCTACCCTGCAAAGTTTCATTTGAGAAATCAGCTGACAGTCTTTTAAAAAAGATTTTGTTTATTTATTTTTAGAGAGAGAGGAAGGGAGGGAGACACAGAGGGAGAGAAACATCATTGTGTGGTTGCCTACAACATGGCCCCCACTGGGGACCTGGCCCACAATCCAGGCAAGTGCCCTGACTGGGAATTAAACTGGTGACCCTTTGGTTCGCAGCTCGTGCTCAATCTACTGAGCTACACTAGTCAGGTCACCTGACAGTCCTATGAGAACTCCTTTGTGTGTAATTCTTTGCTTTTCTCTTGCTGCTTTTAAGATTCTCTCTTTATCTTTAACTTTGGCATTTTAATTATGATGTATCTCAGTGTGGGCCTATTTGTGTCCATCTTATTTGGAACTCTGTGTGCTTCCTAAACTTGTATGTTTATTTCCTTCACCACATTAAAGTTTGCTTTCTTTATTTTTTCAAATAGGTTTCCAATTTCTTTCTCTTCTCCTTCTGAAACCCCTATGATGCAAATGGTGGATTGCTTGAAGTTGTCCCAGAAGTCCCTTATACTACCTTCAATTTTTTCAATTCCTTTTTTCTTCCTGCTGTATTGATTGGATGTCTTTTTCTTCCTTATGTTCCAAGTCATTGATTTGATTCTCAGCTTCATTCCCTCCAATGTTGATTCCCTATAAATTGTAATTTATTTCAATTGATTTCTCCTTCTTTTCTAATTGTATCATTTTTATGCTGTTGAAGTATCCACTGAGTTCCTTGAGCATCCTTATAGCCAGTATTTTGAACTCTGCACCTGATAGGGAATCAAAACTTTAACCTGAGTCATACTGGTGAGAGCTGAAATATAGTTTTAAAAATATACTTATAATATATTAATATGTGTACTTTTAAACTAAATGATAAGATATAGTGATAAGTCTAATGAATGACATAATTCCAAAATAGTGATGATTATAAACTGTATTTCAAAATATCTGGTAAATTTTAATATACTAGTAGTTTACAAATGTCCATGATTTTTACCATAGAAAAAATACATGGACACCTAAAACTGCTGTAGTTTGTTGTGTCCATTCACAAGGAAAAAAATGTTACATTTAAATTATAGATGAGTAAAAATAAAGATGTACATTTTTCCCTTAAAAATTTTTGAGCCCTCTAAATTATATTTATGAATTTTTGGGAGGTTCATAGACCCCAATTTCAGAACCTCTGCTCTAAATATTCCTTGAGATGTGGGGAAAGGATAAGGCATCCTAACATCAATGTGTGGTTGCCCCTTGAGATCTCCTAAGTGGGGTCCTGGCCTGCAACCCAGGCATGTACCCCAGATGGGAATCAAACCAGTGGCCCTTTTGTTCACAATCCACCACTCAATCCACTGAGCCACACTTGCCAGAGCAAGAATTTCATCTTGTTCTATGGTTAATAAATCACTACTAAGGTACGACTAAGATTTAGGATATTGCAAAATCTAAATGTATTTCTTCACAGTTTCCTTTACCTCCATTTTTTCTATATCTCAACAGCTAAAACTATGATTCATATTTTTATAATATCTTTCTATATTGTGTTTTGCTTTTATCATATCCAGTCCATCTTCTCTTAAATGGTTCAAAATGTTTCTGTTAAAATTCTCCTCAATTCTTGTTACCACAATCATCTTACACAATCCCTTTTCAGACCCCTTCACTGACTCCAAAATTGCTTGCTATCAAGAATGGAAACTTATTATCCTTATTTAAAAAACACACTGCAAGATCACTTTTTTCCATCTCTCATTTCTTCTCCCTCCCCAAGGGCTGGCTCAGGATATGACACGTGCAGTCCAATGCTGTAAGCTGATGTTTTCCAGTGGAAAGTCCTAACAATAGGATCCAAGAGGAAGCTGATTCTGTCATAGGTTCAAGGAAATGTCATTGTGGACAAATTTACACTGCCCTTCTTTGTTACTTTGGGATGTCACTATTATTTGGAAAAAGTATTATCCTGATCCTCTATTAAACCTTTTTTCATCTATCTAACCAGTATCCTTTTTCCCCCTTTTCAAATCCTGCCCAAAAATGTCTCTGATTTTTTAAAGTATTTCATTCACTTTCTTTTACTTCTGGAGAAAATCAGTGATTAATTCATAAATCCAGCTCTCAAGACTTGTGCAACAGGCAATTTCAATGTAAAGGATCCTACCCTGGTTCCTTTCATAAAATTGCAAACTAAATGCAAGTCTCTATATAGGTACTGCTTGTTAAGGCCATTTGATTCCATGTCAATCCCTTAAACACACACTTTCACTTTTTAGCCAGTTTCTGTAGTAATACTACCAGAGGGCTATCCATGATGCAGTGTGCAGATGATATTTTCATTGAGTTGTACACTGAAAACCTGTTTGTTTTGTGAACCAATGTCATACCAATAAATTCAATAAAAAGTAAATAAATGAATAGAAAAGTTAATATGCATAAGTAAGTGATATGAGGAAAGAACAATGAGAAATACTGTTTACTATTCAACAGGTAAAGTTATTCTTTTTTAAAAAAGATTTTATTTATTTATTTTTAGAAAGAGAGGAAGGGAAGGAAAACAAGAGGGAGAGAAACATAGTTGTGAGTTATTGATCAGTTGCTCTCGTACATGCCCCAAATGGGGACACAACTCAGGCATGTGCCCTGACCAGGAATTGAACCTGTGACTTTTTGCTTTGAGGTATGATGCACAACCAACTGAGCCACACTGGTCAGGACCTTCTTTATTTGTTCTAGTAAAGGCTTTTACAGGCAAAATGTGGCTATTGGGAAACACTCAGCACAACAGAACCATTTCTGTGCCCAGATAGATGGCCCATTGTAATATCACTTTATCTACTGGTTATACAAATTCTCCACAATGATGATTCTGTACAAAAAGGCACTTTTTCTACCTGTACATGTGGTAACCTCTTTTTCTAATACCTAAGCTTGTGCTGTTTGCACAATGTTCAGAAAAGGAAGAGAGTTAAACTGAACTGTAGGTAGGCTCTCTTATGCTCAATTATCCTGGCATTGAGTAGAAATTTCCACTCAGTTACTATTTCTCTTCTCATGGCATTCCTAAAACATTTGTGACTCACCCCCAAAATGTCACACACACACAGAGACATACCCCTATCCTCCCAAATCACTAAAATTAAGCAAAATAAATCCTGAGGTGGATGTTGTATGCATAACACTTCGTAAGAAGTGGTCTTTCTTCCAGTATCTGTAAGGTAGGGTGGGAATGAGAGTCTTAGCAAAAGCTTCAATAATGCAAAATTATGCTTTATAAACTATTGGGAGATCCTGTGGACAAGGTAAAGGCAATGAGTGGGAAACAGGAGGGGAGAGAGTGGCAGGTTTTTAACCGGAAAAGACACCGGTGTTTGGGCTGTCTGTCACTACCAAATCAATCCAATAAGCAATGACAGCTATTGAATCTTTCATGGGCGCTTTATTCAGTTGGCCAGCGATCTGAGAAGATGGCGGGTTCATACCCTAACAAACCATCTTCCCTTCTCTTTCCTGGCCAGATCTTTTATAAAGGGGTGGGGGAGGACAAACAAGGTGCAGTGAGGGCTTTGAAATTTGGGGAGGATTAGGTGAGTGAAACTGCAACATTCCTATTCTCGGCAGTTAGCTGTTCCCAAGGTGGGGGGCGGTCACACAAAAGGCCCGGATGCCTCCAACATGTCCCCAGGCGGTAATCTCTAGCCAGTGCCCCAGGAGGTCCACTGCTTTTCCCAGGAGCCAGGATGGGCCTTATCTGTAGTTTCTGAAACAAAAGCTTAACATATACATTACATGCTAGACTTATAACTTTTTACCTTAAACTAAAATTTTCCAAGTCTTGAGTCCCCTATCAGGTTGACAGTTTCTGCCAGATTCAATATGTCCCAAAAGGACATATTGTTACAGAGCAGAACAAGGGGGACCCGGGACGGTGATACTATTACTGAAGGAGACTCAGGTCCGTCTTGTCTGCCGCCTTAAAGGAAAGATATCTCTCAATGCCAGAGATTCGTGAAAAGGAAAGGAAATGTTTATTTAGTGCTATACAAACTTAAAGTAGTGACCTAATGTCTTTACCAAAATCCCAAAGTCCCTTAAAACACCCACAAATGCACACAGTCCTTCCTTCCCCCTCTGCCCAGTCTGGGGTACCGTATCTCAGGAAAGGAAATAGAAGTCCAGTCTCAAGCAGTGTCTGGTTCTTCCCAATAATCCGTGCTCGGCTGGTAGGCCTCTCTTGGTTCTTAGCACCATCAGCTGTGTCGCCGTCCAGGCAGGATCTCTAATTAATCCAAAGCCATGCAGCACTGTCTCATGGCCTACTGGCAAGAATTCTTTCACCCTTCTTCCAAAGTCTCTCTTGCTTCCCAGGCCGTATGACCAAAAGAAGCACCTCAAAGCCATGCAGTCTTCTCCTACCAGAGCTGCGGGGGTCTGCACTCTGGCAAAACTGCATGGTTCTCTCTCACAGGGCTGCGGGAACCCCTACTCTGCCCAAAGCTGCATGGTTCTCCCCTCTATGGCTGCCGAGTCTGGGTTTAAATCCCTGCGCCAGTCTTCCTCTGCAGCCCCACTTCCGACTCCTCCCACACTTGGCCACACCTACCCTCAATCTGCTGTCCTTTCCAGCCTTTCTGGTCGCCATCGTGGGTCTGGGCAGGTGTGGCCCCATGTTATGGAGCCAATCATCTCCAAGCTCTCATGCAGGCACTGTAACTCGGGGGACCTGCCCCCCTCCCCCGCCAGTTACATCTTGGTGGGGAAGTTACTTCCATTCCCCCCCCCCAGAGCAAGGCCACAGCTACTTAACATATCCATGCAGCCAGTCAAAGGTTATAGTTATGTTAAATGACCACACCCCAGAGGTTGGCTGCAGAGCTGTTGCTATGCAAAACAGCTCTCAATGGGCCTGCTCCATTTGTCCCTTTCCCCCACCCACACCTGGGGCGCAGGGTAGGACATCCTGGTATTTTCTGAACACCTTGAGTTCTGGACCCCATTTTAAATGTCCATTTGGGGTCCCCCCCTCTTGGCCACACCCTGTAACAATATTGAGTTTTAGAATCTGGCAGAATATTGTGGAGATGTCCAGCAGGATGTTAGAAATACAAGTATATTTGTATTTCATAAATTTTATGTTTTACACCAAGATGCCAGAC
>PVIA01017677.1:0-14974 GCA_004024845.1 Tonatia bakeri
ACAAATTCATAAGTGTAATACATCAGATAAACAAAAGCAAAGACAAAAATCACATGATCATATCAATAGATGCAGAAAAAGCATTTGATAAGGTACAGCACCCATTTATGATAAAAACACTCAGCAAAATGGGCATAGAGGGAGCATCCCTCAACATAATAAAGGCCATATATGAGAGACCTACAGCCAACATCATACTCAATGGGCAAAAAACTAAAATCTTTTCCACTAAGATCAGGAACAAGACAAGGTTGTCCACGGTCACCACTTTTATTCAATATAGTATTGGAAGTTTTAGCCACAGCAATCAGACAAGAAAAGGAAATAAAAGGCATCCAAATCGGAAAGGAGGAAACAAAACTGTCATTGTTTGCAGATGACATGATAGTGTACATAGAAAATCCTATAGACTGTACCAAAAAACTGCTTGACCTAATAAATGAATTTGGCAAAACAGCGGGATACAAAGTCAATATCCAGAAATCAAAGGCATTTTTGTATACCAACAATGAAACAACAGAATTAGAAATCAAGAAGAAAATCCCATTCGATATATGAAAAATAAAAATAAAATACCTAGGAATAAACCTAACCAAGGAGGTAGAAGATCTGTATGCAGAAAACCACACAACACTGAAGAAATTAAGGAAGAGACAAACAAATGGAAATATATACCGTGTTCATGGATTGGAAGAATTAACATTATCAAAGTGCCTACACTACCCAAAGCAATTTACAGATTCAATGCAATAACTATTAAAGTACCAATGGCATTCTTCACAGACATAGAACAAACATTTCAAAAATTTACATGGAACCATAAACGACCCTGAATTGCTGCTGCAATTTTGAGAAAGAAAAGCAAAGTAGGAGGGATCACAATACCAGATACCATACTGTATTACAAGGCCACTGTAATCAAAACAGCCTGGTACTGGCATAAGAACAGACATATGGACCAATGGAACAGAACAGAGAGCCCAGAAATAAGCCCAAGTCTCTATGGCCAATTAATGTTTCACAAAGTGGGCAGCAACATAAAATGGAGTAAAAATAGCCTCTTCAACAAATGGTGTTGGGAGAACTGGACAGCTACGTGCAAAAAAATGAAGCTCAAGCACCAACTTACATGATACACAAAAATAAATTCAAGGTGGATAAAATATTTAAATATAAGCCATTTCACAATTAAAGTCCTAGAGGAGAACATAGGCAGGAAAATCTCAGATATTTCATGCAGAAACTTTTTCACTGTTACGTCCCCCAGAGCAAGGGACATAAAGGGAAGAATAAACAAATGGGATATCATCAACATAAAAAGCTTCTGCACAGCTAAAGAAAACAGTATTAAAATAAAAAGAGAACCAACTGTGTGGGAAAACATATTGCCAATGATATCTCAGACAAGGGTTTAATCTCCAAAATATATAAAGAACTTACATGACTCCACTCTAAGAAGACAAGCAACCCAATTAAAAAATGGACAAAGGACTTGAAAAGACACTACTCCAAGGAGGACACACAGAGTATCCAGAGTCACATGAAAAGATGCTCAATATTGCTAGCTATCTTTATGCCAGTCGGAATGGCCATCATAAACAAACCAACAAACAACAAGTGTTGGAAAGGTTGTGGAGAAAAGGGGACCCTAGTGCATTGTTTTGTGGGATTGCAGACTGGTACAACCACTATGGAAAACAGTATGGAATTTTCTCAAAAAACTAAAAATGGATCTACCTTTCAACCCAGCAATTCCACTACTAGGACTATATTCTCAGAACCCTGAAACACTAATCCAAAAGAACCTATGCACCACAATGTTCATAGCAGCACAATTTACAATAGCCAAGTGTTGGAAGCAACCTAGGTGCCCATCAGTAAATGAGTGGATCAAAAAACAATGGTACATTTACACAATGGAATTCTATGCAGCAGAAAAAGAAAAAAGGAGCTCCTACCCTTTGCAACAGCATGAATGCAACTGGAAAGCATTATGCTAAGCAAAATAAGCCAGGTGGTGAAAGACAAATACCATATGATCTCACCTTTAACAGGAACCTAAACAACAAAACAAACAATCAAAATATAGCCAAAGACACTGAAATAGAGGACAGGTTGACAGTGACCAGAGGGGAGAGGAGAGGGAATTTCAGGGGGAAAGGGGAAGGGTTTATATGAAGAAGTATAAAGGACACATGGATAAAAACTAGGGGTGGGTGGAAATGGGAGGGAGTTGGGGAGGGCTGGGTGGGTGGGTTGGGGTGGGAGTAAAAGATAGAAAATTGTACTGCAACAACAATTAAAATAAAAAAAATTTAAATAAAAAAACAACAGAAACATATTGTCTCACAATTCTGTAGGCTAGAAGCCTGAAATCAAAGTGTCAACAGGGACATAATTCCTCTTAAAACCTGTAAGGGGATTCTTTCTTGCCTCTTCCTAGCTTCTAGTGATTTGCTAGCCACCTTTGTTGTTCCTTGTCTTGTAGATGCATTACTCCAATCCTCTTTCTTCACATAGTGTTCTTCCTGTGTCTGTCTGTCTTTAAATGACCATCTTCTTATAAGGATACCAGTCATACCAGATCAGGGGCCTACCCTGCTCCAGTATGATCTCATCTTAAAAACCAATTATATCAGCAGTGACCCTGTTTCTAAATAAGGACTTATTTTGAGATACTGGGGTTAGAATTTCAATATAACTCTTTTTTGGTGGTGTGGGGAGGGGACACAATTGAATCCATAACACTAGCTGTGTGAAATAATTTCACCTCTCTGGATCTCAGCTTCCCTATCTATGAAATAGAATTTGTAATCTCTACCTTTCCAGGTTGTTGTGAGGATTAAATCAACTATTGTACATTAAGTTCCAAGTCATGCTTGGCACATACTAGCAGCCTAATAGATGGTAAATTTTATTAGCGTTAGGGAAAATAGACTGAGGCTCAGTTTTTGAGTTATAAGAATAGTTGTATGTTTCTCACAAGACAAAGCCTATAGGCACATTTGGTAAGTGTGCTCTGATGAGCCAACTGATCATGACCACACCATTTTGGGGTTGGCTGCTAAGACCATGGGACAGGTGCTGTTCTTGCTTGTCATCTAACTATGGTTTATTTGAAGAAGGTCTTCTGAGTTGATATTCCAAAAAGTGCATCCACTTTCCCTTTTCCATTTATACATCTAATTGGCATACTGCACAGGCAGTGGAGAGGCTAAGGCAATCAGGTCAGGCTGTCCCAGCATCTGAACCCCAATCTAGAGTCTTTCAGCCTTAAGCCATAGTAATAGGAGTACCTTCCATATATAGGCAGAACTCAATGGCTTTGCCAGTTTTGGCAGCAGGGAAATATGGGACCTTGGACTTTCATTTCCACTCAAACTTTCTTGAGGCTCATGGCGTGAATATTGGTTCCTGTCAGCCAACAACCCATATTGAACACATACCACATTTAACACAGGACTTGATAAGTATTCCACACACATACAACCAAATGATACCAGGGTCAGGCAGCAGCTAACTGAGAATGACCAAGTATCTCCAGAAAGGCTGTGCCACAGAGGTGGCATGGAGATAAGACTTATTTCTTTTGGGTGTTGCTATTCCTTCCCTTGAAGGAGGATAGTACAGAGTTCAGTGTTGGCAGAGGGATGTAAATTTATGATGAAGTAAACCCCACCCAATAACTTCCACTTCCCTTATTTGGCAACCTCATTTGTGCTATGGGAAGTGATGTGTTGGGACAGGAACCAAGAAATAAGCAACAAAGTCCTCTAAGTCCATTTGCACATTTATTTCAGAGAAGAGTCCTAGACAAGCTTTCCACTGGAGCCAGGAGGACAGGAAAATAGAGCACAAGACTCAGTCCCACCCACCTACTATTTTTCAGAGCCTTAGTCTCCAGATACCAAATAAGAAGTCATTATGGCCCTGACCAGTGTGGCTCAGTTGGTTGAGCATCGTCCCACAAAGCAAAAGGTTGCTGGTCAGGACACATGCCTGGGTTGTGGGTTCAGTCCCCAGTGGAGTGCGTATGAGAGGCAACTGATCGATGGTTCTCACATCGACATTTCTCTCCCTCTTTTTTTCCCTCCCTTCCCCTACCTAAAAATAAATAAATAAAATCTTTAAAAAAACAAGTCAATAGGAATCCATTTTATTCCTTTCTTATTATCATTAGAAATCATTTTACAAGGCCCAAAATTTCTTTTTGTTTTCTGTGCCTTTGGGTTTGACTACCAAATCCCCTTTGAGCATTGCTGGTAAGTATGCTCCTAAAGACTCCCTTCCCCTTCCCCTCTTTACCTTCATGGCCATTTCTAACTGATGCCCACTCTCCCCCATCCCACTGCCATGGCTATACAAATGTCCTGTGCATTTGAGTTACTCTGTATTGTTCTAAATCATTACCTGTAAAACAAAATCAAGAGATTATTTGTCAGCACTGATTTGTTTCTCTTTCATATCCCATCCTGATTGGCCATCACCTCCAACCCCACCCCCCACCCATTCACCTGCCACCTATTTGTGACATCTGGCAAGGTTCTACTTACGCACAGCATGAAGCCACATAAGGGCCACGTGGAAAGCAAAGCACATGCTAGGGGGAAAGTTGAGACCCAGTTGGGTGGGCTTGAAAGGATGTTCAGGTTGAAAATATCAGTATGTATCTATTCTCCCAGCTCACTATTTACTAGAATATTAACTATCTCACCTATGTTCCTAGTTTATCTGAGCTGGAGATAGTCTCAGAAGAATCCATTTTAAGTTTCTCATGAACTGAACAGAGTTTATCTTGTGGCTTCTGGGAGTTACTAGGGAATACTTAAGCTGTGTTTCCTGAACCTGTGGGACAAGCCATCTAGAAGTCACTTCTTACTAAAAGTGAATAGGGGCTAAAGTACAGCCTGGAGAGGCAGGCCCTCTTTGTCAGGGAGGAAATTGAGCCAATCTCTGTTTAGGCCTCTCCTTGCTTCACAAAGCAGACTTTAAATTACAGTAACTATTTAATAGAGATTCTCCCAGCATCCAGCCACCCCACATATCTTTTATAGGACTGTGTGGTATGGAGAATAGGCTAAATAGTTAACAGATCCGGGTTCTGTCTAACCATGTGATTTTGAACACTAAATTTCTTTTAATCTGTTTTCTCATCTATAAAATAAGAACAATAGTACTTTGCAAGCCATTGAAAAGTTATTGGAAAGATGAAATGAAATCATGAATGTACAGTTCCTGGCATACAGTATGTGCTCAAAAATCAGCAGCTGTTACTTATAGAGAACCCTGTCCTGGGCCCTCAACTGTAGAGGTATAATTCAGTGTTAATTGAGCTTGGTCAAAGGGCCTTTTCTGCTTGCCAAACTGTAAGCATGTTCAGTCCCAAGAAAAGCCCCAGCATCTGGTTGTTTATGGAGGCATCCCTATTGAGAAAGAAAAGAAATTACTATACTTTTCCATACCCCCAAGTCCAAAGGAGATGCAAGTTGGCACCCTGTAGTTCATGGCCACTAGCAGGGAATAAGAGTAGGGTAGAGGGCAAGAGTCTATGAAGGTGCTAGGCATTGGACACTCATTCATTTTTCTGTTTTTGCCAGTTGAAAAATGCTGAGGATGAGGCCACACTGCAAATCACCCTGGATGCCATGAATAAAGAGTTTGAAAAACTATCTGAAATAAACTGGATGAATTCAGTCCTTGTTCGAGAGGTATGTGACCTGGGGATTGGGAAATAAAGGGGAAGAGGGGTTCTTCCTTGGTACTCTACCTTCCTACATGCGCCAGGACACAGTGACCAGTATAGCAGAGGGAGTCCAGTAGTGCCTTTTGGCTTGACCTTAATAGAGCCTCTTTCTCCCATCTCCTCATCATAAGCAGACAGAACAAGACAGCACATTGAAAAATTAGATAACCATGAGAAAGTAACCAGAAAGAACTATCTGTGGCAGGAGATGATTGGGAAAGAATAAGCAAGTTTGCTTTTTTTCTGTACTGTTCTCCCGGCTTCAATTCCCCCTCCTTGCTCAGTACCTGCTGCCAGGACTGGATTTCATCTGGTACATATCATTGTGACCATACCAGTTTATGGCCAACCTCTGTTCTAAATTCTTGGTTCCGGGGCCTCACTGGTAGTTAAGTCTTCTAAATATCACCTCTCCCTGATGCTTATTATCCCTTCATCTCTGGGGGCACTGTAGACTCTCCAGTGCCTTCCGCTAGTAAGCGTGTGTGGCTTAAAAGCAAATTTAGCATGCCAGTAGTGGCTGCAATATAGCTGTAGGGAACACTGTCATTTTTAGATAGCTCTGAGTACTTTCCTGAGATCAAAAATTGGCCTTATTTAATAAATCAAATGAGCGTCAAATGTCCACATATCACTAGGTAAACTACTCCCATTTATGGCCTAATAGGGTTTTTCCTTAGATTTCCCCACCAAATGGAATGGCTCATTTTACACTGTAGGAATCCCTGGTACCCCTACTTATGATACCTATGTCTGGCTCCCTATACCAATTAAATGCATGTTGTGAGCAAGCCACACATTCATGTTTGGACTAGTGCAACAATCAGTCTACTGTCTAACAGGAAAAGCCATATACAACTTTGGGTCTTAAAGGATTTAATAACTTTCTCATTGCCTTCGCTGCTCTTCATCAGTGGCCTCTGGGAGGGGAAAACATGCTGTTATGCAGAAAATGAAGCAAACTCTTGTAGCATCCTATGACTCTTATTACTCAGGGCAGCTATATCTCACCAAGTTCCAGAACTAAGCAACTGGTCTGGATACTGAGGGGAATGAGAAAATGGCCCATGGTCTAAGGTCTTAAAATGCAAGATGCCCTAGCCTGGGGCATACAAGTCTTTTCTGGGTTTTGGTATTACCATAAAGATGAAGAAGTAAGGCTCAAAAGAAGGGCAGAATAGATTGAAACCAAGTCATGAAGGTGTTGCTCATTCATGTGACAGTAATCTTCTTCACCTTAAAGCCACAGAAGATTCAGATTTACTTTGGTGGGAAAAGCAGGAGGAAGGTCACTTAGGAGGTCTTTCCAAGGCTTTTCCTGAGAGGCAAGGTCCTGTGCCCTTCCTTTAAGTTTTTTCTCAAAGGCCATTCTGAACATCCTTGTATGTAGCCTAGAAGAGAGAGAGTAAGTGGGAGCCAGAGCAGGAAAAGGACAGATTTCTGTTCTTATAATGGAAGGGATCAGGGACATATATAATATCAAAGAGAAGAAAACCCCAAAGTTTCTCAGAATGTGTTTGGTTGGACTTTCTGGAAACAAAGTTAACCTTGGAATAATGTTTTACTGAGACCAGTAGTAAAACAAGCACTCTTTAGCAGGAGCAAGAAGACTGGGAGGCTAAGCTGGAATTAAAGAACCTACATGATCTGTACAGCAGAGAAGCTACATTCATAATAGCTATGTGTAGAGAACTTTCTTTGCATACCAGACAAGGAAGCAGGTGGTCTGCAAGGTCTATTTCTATACTTATTTCTACAAGAAGGGTAAAAATAACCACCTTGCAGAGTCATTTTGGAGCTTATATGAGAGCATTTATTAAAGTATCTAACAAGACACCTGGAATGGAGTAGGATTTGGGTAAAGAACAGTTGCCTTCCTAGGACATGGGGCTAGTGGTTAAGGGTGTCTCACACCTGGATAGATAGCAGATCTATTTGCTTTCCTCAGCTATCCTTTTTCATCATCTTGCCAGGACTCCAGGAATTGTTTCTGAATGTTAGGCAACCAAATTTTTGACCCTGCTCTTGCTGTGGTTCCCAGGAAGAATCTTCAGACACTGACAGTAGAAGCCTCAGATTGAAAGTTAAGTTCCCCAAATTGAGGAAGAAGAAGCTAGAAGAGGAAGACAAGCCTAGATCAGGCCAAGGAGTCCAGAATTTTATTGGTAAGTCTCCTCCACAGTGATAGGGGTCATGAAGGCCTCTCCAGCAGCCCTGATACCTCCCAGGAACCTGAAACTCCAATTTGAAATGTTCACAGGTATGGTGGTGATGGAGGAGGAAGCTGGCCAAGAGCCAACCTTAGGCAACACTAAGGAGTCTCTTGGACAAAGTGTGAGTTAGAAAGCGATATGAACACTGGCAGAGAGAGACCTGAGAAGTAACCTTGCTGTGTGGTCTCTGTGATATAGACAGCTGAAGAGAAAATGATAACAGGCAGTTACTTGACTGCTTGCCCTATTCCTGTCCTGAGTTGATAAGTATGGCAAAATAAGTATACTTAGATCTCTCTTCCAGTCAAGTACAACTACAAAATTTTAGTCCTGCTCCAGAAAATGGAATTTTTTGATATGGGTTGGAGGTATCAGTGCTGGGCACCTACAGGGTCAGGAACACATTCTGTGACTTACCTAAACATTTTTATTGCATATCTGTTATAATAAGTCCCTGGAAATACAAAATTTATATTGCATTATTTGAATTTTTGTTCCATCCCATCTGCAAAATTAGACTTATGCCAATTGGTATATCAGTGGGACTAAAATCAAAGTTCTCTTAGTGTTGTCAGTTATGCCAATTATGATGTCAGTGGTCTCTCCTAAATTTTGGGTCTAGATAACTTGGAAGTTTGATGTATAGTGATAGTGGACATGGGGGAAAGGGGATTGAAGATGTCAGTTTGTTTTGTTTTTGAAAAAATATGAGCTGCCACAAAATTTGGTCCAGCATCTCCTGGACCAAATTGTGTTTTCTCAAGTCTTGTTCATGGTGTTTGACTCCATAAGAATATAACCATTGGGAATCAATAGTATTTGAGTCTTTCTAAAGTACCATGGGTTTTAATGTTCTGAAAAATTCTATTTGTGTTTGGCTCACAGTGTCAGCTGGTTTTCTTGGATGGTTCAGAGATGATCGGTACAATAGAAACAAACCAGTCTGTCTCCTAACAGACTCTTTGTTTGCTCTCTTTAGGATCCATACATTGGGGCATCTGGCAAATGTGTTAACCTCATTATTTCTATACTTGTTTTTTCTCTGAAGGAAATTTGTGGCATCACAGATATCGTGAAGACATAGCAAAAAATGATGACCCTCCAACATCATCAACGTTTCAACTATAGCCCTTGAAAGCTGGAAGAACTCACAACATTTAGAATTCTACTAAAAACTCTCAAAACCTCAGTACAGGCTAGACTAAATTATTTCAGAATATGAGCACCACCAAGAAAGAGCCTCCAAATTCATTACATTAACACATTTTTCCTGAAGTCAATCAGGTCTCCTTAGAGTCAATCATCTCATTGGCCAAAGATTCCTGCTCTCAGTTGTCTCATTCAGTTCTTCTCTTTGTGGACCTTGAGCAACTACAGTGTTTAATTGGGATAAGTTCTTTATGAATGGCCTGGGATCTACAAAGGATTCAAAGGAGTTCACCTCTTCATGGAGTTTGAGAATGGTTTTCTCTGACTAACAGAGACTACTGATACTAGGGAATGAATGAAATACTCTCAGGGAGATGAGCAGAGGGGTCAGGATCACCAGGCTTGGTTGTGTTTCTCCCCCAGTCCTGCCAGTTGCAACTTGAAACTTCAGGAGGTCTCTTCTTATTGGTTTATTAAGATGAGGATGAAGTCCTGGGGATTTGTCCATTTGCCTATTACAATGATTATGTGAAATATTTCCTCATAAACGTGGCTACTGCTCTCTCTGCAAATTTTTTTCCTTTTCTCATGTGTGCATGTATGTCTTTGCACATGTCCAGGTGGTGCTCCTGTGGCTGTGTGGGCCCATTGGTTGGAATTCACCCCAATGGCAACCATACAGGCTCCCTTTCTACTGCCTTGATTCTAGCCTGCATGCTTCCATGGAGTGTCTGCCTGCATTCTTGCTGGGTTTTTTAACTCAAATGTTTTGCTGCTGTGCTGCAGTATAGATTATGTATAGAAACATAAACACGTATATATTATATATTTTTAAGAGCTGAGAATACAACTTGACCTCTAAGTGACCCTATAATTTATTCTGCTAACCCAGGAATCCCTCCCCACCCTGATCCAATCTCCCACCCCCACTAATTTACATGCACATGCACACACACATGCATACACACACACCTACCCCTCCACCAACTTCCCTCGTTCTTGGTGGAATTTCTAGTCTTTTGGTGCATTTTCAGTGTCTTTGAAGTGGCTGGAATCTATCATCTATAGCCCAGCTGATCCTGACGCCCTCTTAAAATTCTGAGTCAGGCCATGGAAAGGAGAACAAAACACCAATGCCCTAGGGAAGGGGGCTAGCTATTATGCTGCCTTTTTTGCTCTATTTGTCCTGGACTCTAAATTAGCAACTTTCCCAACCTGTGTTGTCTCTCTTCTCAAAAAAATAAAAATAAAAATAAATTAAAAAAAAAAAAGACCAGATAGAGCAAACAGGCCTTGAGTTCTGTGACTTAAGATGCCTGACCTAGGGAGTGCCTGACAATCAAATTAACAGCCTAGGCCCTTCCCCACCAGCTCTATCTTGGCCTGCATCTTCTAGACAGGCTGTTGGGTTAGTCCCCAAATCATCTTTGAATTTCCCATCTTCCCCCTTCCCTGGAGTACAGGGGCCATTCAGAGTGACCAGAAAACATGGGCCTGGAAAAAAAGAGGCTAAGAGCCTCTGCTTCTCCCATGTTTCTTCCAAATTTCCATGAAAATAACCTGTGCTAAAATTGCTCCCAATCCCAATAAGCATCTTTTCAGTGTCCATTCCCAGTCAGGCAAACCTAATCAAAATTCAGTGTCCATAGAGGTTCTGTCTAGTCTGCCTTGTATTTCCCACTCAACCCTCAAGTCACACCTTTAGGTAAATGTTCCTTCCCACTTATCAAAAGAAAGCCAGAAAACTGGCTTCTCCCTACTTCTGACAAATTTAGTGTGCTCAATTGCCTGACTCTCTCCAGGCTGATTCATTGAGGTGCAAAATTCAGACTCCAAGCACTGGTTTTCAACTCTGAAATTACACCAGCCTAGCCCACTTAAACCAGCCACCTGTGTTCCACCTCTGCAGGGATGAGAAGAATACTAACAAGGGGTTTGTCCTCAAATGTCTGATTGCTGTGCCAAACAAATTAAGAAGTTTTAGCTCTACAAATTGAGAAGAATATTAATGGAAAAAGATAAAACATTGAAGACTTACTTAAGCATCAGCATATGTGAATTTACTGTACATATTTAAGTGGGGGGATGGGGCTGTGCTTTGGCTTTCTCTGCACCATTCCTTCTTCCCAGGAGGCGGTATTACATTAAATCAGCAAGGTCACCATTGCAGCCTGACTCGGTTCCTCTGTGGTTGCACATTAACACCTGCACACACACTCACAGAGTTGGAAACCAAGTTGCATTGTTCTCAGAAGAAACTTTTTCATAATGGAAATTTTCCAAATGAGCAAATTTAAGAAAACAGAGGGAAGTCCTGGGAGAAGGTAGCCTTATCTTGGCAGTGCCTGAGCAGTGCTCTGTCTTCTAATTCTGTTTGTCACTGATGATAGTAAACTATAATAGAACTCCAACTCTTATGCTTAATTTGCTGACTTAAAAATGTCTTTGTACACTATAATATTACCGTTGCTCTGTTGTACCATCTGGATTCCATTTCACCCACCCTGAGCCACCATGATACTGAACAAAACCACATGGATTTGTGGCTGGAGTCAACTCATGGAGAAGAATTGATAGGTGATTAAGCCCAGATGCATGTGTGGTTTGCTAAATCTCTTGGTTACCTCCTAAATTGCTTAGTTACCAGTTGCTTCCCCAAAAGGAAGACAACTTGCTGAGCATTTGTTCTTGCATGCATTAGCTTGAAAACAAAGCAAGGAATGGTGATCTGTTTCTCAAGGGATTTGGCTTAGCCTCTGGATGCATGAGCTAGTTTGAGGACTTCATGATTAACTCTTGCAGTAATATGATCGCTTAGGTGGTAGGACCAGACACCAAATAGCCATTTCAATTATGTTCTGAAATGCCATTAAGAGCAAAAGTTCTGGGGTTTGGTTGCATCTTTGGTAGCACTTTCTGAAGGGTTGATTGAGTGGGCAATTTCTGGCAAGAACAGTGGGGAAGAACACCAAGAGACTTGGACTGCCAGTGATTGCTTCTTGTGTTAATACTACAGGTCAGCAGCTATCAGCTATCTCTCCAAAAAAGGGCCTGCACTGTGTCCAAAAGAGCAGGTAAAATAAAAAAGATATTTTCGACTTAATAAATAAGGTTAAAGGTTGATCAGAAGAAACAGTTGGGGTCACATAGTCTTCTCTCAGGACACAAGTAGAATAATTTTAGCTTCATAAGAGGTAGAAAATAATACCAAAGCAACCAAACCCATTAGCACCATTCCCTCCTACAAAGAACCCTGATTGGCAATATGGTTTCTAGAACTGCATTTGTCTATCTGCTAATCTGTAATCCATGTGGTTTTCTGTTCCATGATTTTTCTTTCTTCAGAGGACCCTGCAAATAAGCAGCAGGGCTAGGGGCTGGTTGAGGGGGGGAGCTGGGATATTTATGGGTAACAGAAAAAGCAGAAAGAAAAAGTCCATAAAGTATGCCTATTCCTCCCCTACCCCGCAAATGGAGCACCAATCCTCAAAGTTACCACAAGTTAATAGTTTTGCTTCTTAAAATATTTTAATAAATGGATAAATATAATCGACACCAGTATCTCATCATTTACCTCATGATGGGGGGAGATAAATGGTGGTAGAAATGGTGGGTGAGCTTGAGTGATATCCAAGCTCTAAACAAGTCACATGCATGTAGGAATGGCAGGTGACAGGACAGCTGCAGCACATGCCAAGAATCTCCATCAGGGTGACCATGATACTAAAAAGGCTATCACACAAAGTTCTAAAACCTAGCTGCAACTCAGGACAATCCTGTGGAGAAATACCTGTCACTGTAATTGTTCGAGAAGCCAATTCTCTGTAGGACCCAGATTTCAATGAAATGAATTAGTTACTGGGGAGGGAAAGTGAGGTAGACTAGTACAGTCCTGACTACTAAACAGATACATAAATGCAAAAGGCACCTTGAAATACTTTTGACAATACAATATACCCACCTAATATACATTACATACTCCTCACCCCTCAAGAAGGGCGTGAGGTAGGAAGTAGTGTTTTGTTCAGATGCAAAATTAGTGAAGCTTGGCCCTGGACAGTTGGTTTAGTTGGTTGGGGCATTGTCCCATACAATGGTTGCAGGTTTGATCCCCAGTTGGGGTGCATATAGGAGACAACCAATTAATCTCTCCCTTCCTCTCTAAAAATCAATAAACATCCTCAGGAGATGATTAAAAGAAATTAGTGAAGCCTGGAATAACTTTTGCCCCAGAGGATCCTGTTACTAGTCACATTTAATAAGTCTGCAACTGAGGCTATATTAGACTAGGATTCCACAAAATGCTATACCGGAGTAATAACTTGGATCTTCTAAATACTTGACTTCCCAATATTAAAACTGTCTCTTAATTAGAGACAAACCAGTTGTGATCTTAGGACCACATTTCAGTCTACCCCATAAAACTAAATTCTTAGGCTTTATGAGGGAAATAGCCCTGTTGTTGAGAAGCTACCACCAGGATGGGCTTTGTAGTTCATATTAAAAAATTTACAAGGAAAACTATGGTCCATTATGGCTGATAAACATAGATGCTAAAATCCCCATCAAAATATTGGCAAACCACATCCAGCAATACATTAAAAAGATCATACAGGAAGAGGAAGATGGCGATGAAGTAGGAGGGAGCAGGTTCCACTTCCCCCTACACATGGGAGAAAAACCTAGACAATCTATGAAGGAACAGAGCAAACAGCCAACAGTACCCCAGCATATATGAAAATAAGAGATCAAAAATTGTAGCAGACACTGAAAAACCAGATGGTAAGAAGAGTGCTTCAGGACAATAAGGTCCCAGGGACCAGCATGGAGACCAGGGTGGCTGTAGACCCATGCCCAGCATGAGCTGGGTCTGCCACAGGTTCCTTGGAAGAGAGCTGGGTCAACTTCTCCCTCCCCAGTCAAACAAGGTTTAAGCAGCACCAGGAGAGACCTGGTTGCTTGAAGTCGCAGAGAGGGGAATAAGGACTAAGTGGCAAACACACAGGCTGTGAGCACCCACGGAGTCTGTGGATGCTGGTTGGGGATATTTGAGACTCGCCCAGTGACAAGCCATGACCCTGATAGTCCCCGGTCTGGCTGGAGAATTGGCGGTGCAACAAGCCAGGCCACTGCACAGAGCATCAGGCTTGAGTAGGAGGAATTTCTCAAAAAGAAAAAGTGAAAAGTGAGACACTGTTTGGGGAATTCTCCTGCAGCAATCACTCTAGCCTACTCCCCACCCAGCCAGGCACCAATCCCGAGGTTGCAAAGAAGGCTGCCTGGAAGGCCCTGCACACCCCCATAGCACTGGGAAGGGTGCACACCCTAACCTGTAGGACTGAGGCAACCTGGCGGAGCGCGTGGACACCAACACCACAGCCCACAGAGGTAACCCCAGGGAAAGTGCACTCTCAGGAAGGCCTGGATCCTACACCCAAGGTACCAGGGAGAAGCACCAGGCTAGCTCTAGGGAGAGTGCACACAAAGCTGACTGAGTGCATTGGGAGGGAGAAAACCCATACCAATCACCCCTCAGCCTGCTGCAGACAGCGAGACCAGAAAAACCAGTTTGGCCAGTTTGAAACCAATAAGAGCCCTTTTTAAACAATGGAATTCTATGCAGCAGAAAGAAAGAAGGAGCTTCTACCCTTTGCAACAGCATGGATGGAACTGGAAAGCATTATGCTAAGCAAAATAAGCCAGGCAGTGAAAGATAAATACCATATGATCTCACCTTTAACAGGAACCTAAACAACAAAACAAAGAAACAAGCAAAATATAGTCAAAGACACTGTAATAGAGGACAGGCAGAAAGTGACCAGAGGAGAGAGAAGAGGGAGTTTCAGGGGAAAAGGGGAAGGGTTTACAG
>PVIA01017678.1:0-14975 GCA_004024845.1 Tonatia bakeri
TTATAAAATAAAGAACAAACTGGTGGATTCCATACTGACAGAGGAGTAAATGGAAACCACACTAACTTCCTTCCAGGACCAATCTGGAATTACAAGTAAATTTAGGGTAAATCACCCAGAATGAACAACTGAACAATAGCAAGAGAGAAAGCTTATAACCTCACACAGACAGAAGAATCAGCTTCAGTACAACTTGACTGGTAGGGAATGCAGTGGAGATGCAAGAGGGCTAACTGGCAGCAGCACTTGAGGGATACTTAAGCAGCTGGTTGGACCCCCCTGAGAAAAATGGGGTCTAAACCCTATAGTAAGAGCCCCAGCTTAGAGCACCAAAGACAAAATGTACACAGACAACATCCAGCGGTGAAAAGAGGCAGGGTGGCTCTCTGCCAGATGAGTGCCTGGAGATGCAAAGAAGCATTTAAAGGGCCAATGTGCAAATTTTCATTTGCAGCCACTTACCCTGGGCTCCAGCAATGTGGAGGATGGAGTGGGCTAGTGACGCCTGAGGTGAGACTAGGGACGGAAGCTTTGGGGAGAGAAATGAGAGAGTAGATGCCAGGATCCCAGTGCTGAGTCACCCTCTCCCCATAGAGCAACAGCCATTTGCTCAGACTGAGTGGCAGCATCCTGAGGGGAAACAATAGCCCTGGTCCAGGAAGGATCTGCCCTATGGTGCTTCAGCCTGACTACTGAGTGCAGACTGACTAGATTAAGAACCAAAGGAGTCAACTGCAGACAGTAGTTCCCTGGAAGTCTCAAACAGGCTGCCTAAAGCAGTTGGGGTCACTATATGACATCACCAGGGGCAGATCCAGGTAGAAAAAAACAGTGGTAAATACTAGATGTTTCCGAGATGAAATCCACTGTGGTCTTCTCCATGATTTGTGATATTTTCTTTACTGCATAACTTTTTAACATTCATTTCTTGTCCAAGTTTGTGCATATTAAATCACTAGATTTTGTATTATTGTTTATTTCAATTCACATATTTTGCCCCTCCCTTCTCTTAGTCCATTGTACCTTCTTCTTTCTTCTCATTATTTTCATCTTAAAGTTTGTTTTCTCTCTTGCTACAATTTGTTTCCATTCAGCACTCTTACTGTATCTTCCCCCTCCAGTCTCTCAAAGCCAATTTTCTTGTCAAGGTTCATCTCATGTCTTTTCCCCACCCTTAAAATACTCGTGTTCTCTCTCTATCTTTAGCAATCTTTACTGGTTGGTTGTGGGTATGGTAGTTGTTGTATTTTTTAAAAATCTTATCTCTAGGTCTTCACTAATTTTGTATTTCAAATCTTAATGTTACCCTTCCCCTCACCTACCCATTTTTTTTGTCTCAAATTTTAATTTTTTCTGTCTTAGCCTGTTTTTTTTATTTCTTCTTTTTATCTTTCAACTTCCCCTTTTCTTCTTTTTTCTACTTTTTTTTCGTTTTCTCACCTCAAATTTTAATTTTTTTCGTCTTTGTCTAGTTTTCAATCCTCACTGGTAGTATTCCCTCTCCCTTTATCAACACAAAATCACTTCCCACTCCTGTAGACAATCTCTTAAGCTTTTCTTTCTTTCAATTTTCCCTCTTATTCCCATCCAACGTATATTCATTTTAGCTCATTTGTTGTTGATAATGCTGTGGTGGATCTTTCTCTTCAATTTAGCTCCTCTATTTTTATTATTTATTTAGTTTTTTCCTTTTGCATTCTCTTTCTTACTTTATTTTATTTTGTTTTGTTTTAATTTTTGTTCCAACTTAATACTATATGCTTTCCTTCTCTTACTCCATTCCACCTTCTTCATTTCCTTCATATCTATGGTGTAAATTTTACTTTCTTCTTCACATTGCTCTGATTCCCAACTCATATTAGTGCTTCTCAATCAACTAACTCTAAATCATTTTTCTTTCAGCAGATCATCTCATATTCATTCTCCTTTTTTATAATAGTCATAATCTCTTTATACACTTATTAATACTGGTTCACTCAGTTATGGTAGTGGGATTGCAAAAGAGAGTTATTGTTGTGGGTGTGGGTTTGTTTCCTGGGCTGTGTGGTTTTATTCTAACAGCACCTGCACAACCGTATACAAGAGGTGGTGGGCAGAGTGACCTATCAACCCACTGGAGGGAAGGAACCACCAAAGAATGACCCAACAACAATCAAAACACAATGACATCAGAGAGACATCATAAAGGCTATAAACGGCATCCCAAGAGCATCAGGTTCAGGAGATCAAGGAGACTGCACCACTGAATCTCATAGGTCTCCTACCACAGAAGTTCACATTACAAAGACAGGGAGTCAAAACAAATAGACATAAGAAGCAGAAGCAAACAATAAGAGTCCTCAAAAAATAGGAAGATAAAAAAACAACCCCCAATCAAAAGGAAAGGAGAAATCCTCAGGAAGTGTGCCAAATGAAATAGAAGCAAATAAACTATCAGATATTGAGTCCAAAACAATGGTTATAAGGAAGCTCACTGAGCTCAGTAAAAATTACAAAGAACTATAGGGAAGGTACAAGGAACTTACCGTGAAGTATAACAGCATGAAAAAGGACACAGAAACTATCAAGCACAAAGAGAACATGATGAATACAATTTCTGAATTGAAGAACACAGTAGAAGGAATCAAAAGCAAGCTAGATGAAGCAGAGGATAGAATCAGTGAGCTGTAAGACAAGGTAGAAAAATTCTCACAGAAAGAGCAAGAAAAGGACAACAGATTTTATTTATTTATTTATTTATTTTTAGAGAGGGAAGGGAGGGAGAGAGACAGAGAGAGACAGAGAGAAACATCAATGTGCGGTTGCTGGGGGACATGGCCTGCAACCTAGGCATGTGCCCTGACTGGGAATCGAACCTGCGATGCCTGGTTCGCAGCCCGAGCTCAATCCACTGAGCTACACCAGCCAGGGCAGGACAACAGATTTGAAAAGAATGAAGAAGGGTTCATGAACTACAGGACAACATGAAACTGAATAATATCTGTATCATAAGGATACCAGAAGGGAAAGAGAGGAGAAAGGGATAGAAAACTTGTTTGAAAAAGTAATGGTGGAAAAATCCCTAATTTGATGAGGGAAAATGTCATGCTTTCTAGGAAGCACAGAGGGTCCCAATGAAGAGGAACCCAAAGAGGCTCATTCCAAGATGCATCATAATTAAAATGGCAAAACTCAAAGACAAAGAGAGAATCTTAAAGGCAGTAAGGGAGAAACAGGAGGTATCATACAAGAGAGCTCCAATAAGGCTAGCCACTGACTTCTTAGCAGAAACATTACCAACCAGAAAAGAATGGCAAAAAATATCCCAAGTAATGAAAAGAACAGGCCAGCAACCCAGGCTACTTTACCCAGAAACGCTCTCAATCAAGATAGAAGGTCAAATAAGGAGCTTCCCAGACAAAGGAAGTCTAAAATAATACACCTCCACCAAACCAGCTCTGCAAGAGATGCTAAAGGGACTGCTTTAAGAAAAGGAAGAAAAAGAGTCAGAGAGAGAGAGAGAGAGAGGAACACAGGTACGAAAAAATAGCAATGAATAAGTACCTATCAATAATAACCTTAAATGTAAATGGATTATATGCCTTAATAAAGGACATAAGGTAACTGAATGGATAAGAAAACAGGACCCACACTTATGCCATCTAGAAGAGACCAACTCAGAACAAAATACCTGCACAGACTGAAAGTGAAAGGTTGGGAAAAAATATTCCAACCCCATGGACAGAAGAAAAAATACTTAGTGTAGCAATACTTAGACAAAAAAGAACTAAAAACAAAGGCCATAAAAAGAAGACATAGAAGGACACGTCCTAATACTCAAGGAAAGAATCCATCAAGGAGGCATAAATATTGTAAATATATATGCACCAAACATAGGAACACCCAAATATATAAAGAAAATCTTGGAGGACTTCAAGGAAGATATAGATGGCAACACACTTATACTAGGGGATTTTAACACCCCACTGTCAATAATGGATAAATTTTCCTAATAAAATATAAACAAGGATATTGTGTAACTAAAGGACACATCAGATAAAATAGACTTAACTGATATGTGTGGAAACTTTTATCCCAAAGAAGCAAAATATATATTCTTTTCAAATGCACATAAAACATTTTTAAACATAGGCCATATAATAGAACACAAAACAAGCCTAACAAATTTAAGAAAATAGAATTCATATTAAGCATATTCTTAGACCAAAAGGGCTTGAAACAGAGACCAACCTCAAGGGAAAAACTCAAAAACATTCCAATTCATGGAGACTGAATAGTATGCTATTAAACAATGAATGGGTTAATAATGAGATCAAGCAAGAAATCAGAAAATTTCTGGAAACAAATGAAAATGAACACACAATAGTCCCAAACCTGTGGGACACAACAAAGGCAGTTCTGAGACTGAAGTGCCATAGGCCTACCTACTGAAGCAACACAGGACTACCTAAATAAGATGGAAATATTTCAAATAAACTACCTAACCCTACATCTACAAGAACTGGAGGAACAACAACAAACAATGCCAAGAGCAAGTAGAAGGAAGGGAATAATCAAGATCAGAGCAGAATTAAATGACATAGAGACTAAAAGAACAATTCAAAGGATCAATAAATTCAGAAAGTGGTTCTCTGAAAGGATAAACAAAAATTGACAAGCCTTTAACCAGACTCAAAGAAAATAAGAGAGAGAACCCAAATAAAGTAAAAAATAAAAGAGGGGAGATTACATTTATACCACACAAATAAAAAGAATTGTAAGAAATTACTATGAACAACTATACACCAAAAAATTTGAAAACCTGGGTGAAATGGACAAATTTCTGGAAAAATATAATTTTCCAAGACTGAATCAAGAAGCATGAAGCCTGAACAGACCAATAACACCTGGTGAAATCAAAGCAATAATCAAAAAACTCCCAGCATACAAAATCCCTCAACCAGATGGCTTCAAAGGAGAATTTTAGGAAACCTTTATGGAAGAGTTAATGCCTACCCTTCTCAGACTATTCAAAAAAATCCAAGACGGAAGGCTCTCAAACTCTTTTTATGAGGCCAGCATCATCCTAATTCCAATACCAGACAAAGACACAACAAAGAAAGGAAACTACAGGCCAATGTGATGAACAGAGATGCTAAAAGTCCCCACAGAATATTGGCAAACCTCATACACCAATAAATTAAAAAGATCACACATCTTGATCAGATGGGATTCATCCCAGGGATGCAAGAATGGTACAATATTTGCACATCAATAAACATAATATATCACAAAAACAAAAGGAAAAACAAAAGTCACATGACCATATCAGTTGAAGAAGAAAGAGCATTGATAAGGTACAGCACCCATTTATGATAAAAATACTTTGCAACGTGGGAGTAGAAGGAATATACCTCAACATAATAAAGGCCATGTACAACAGACCTACAGCCAACATCAAACTCAATGGGCAAAAACTAAGAGCTTTCTTACTAAGATCACTAACAAGAAAAGGGTGTCCATTTCACCACTTCTATTCAACAGAATATTGGAAGTTCTAGCCACAGTGATCAGACACAAAAAATTAATAAATGTCTTCCAGACTGGAAAGAAGGAAGTAAAACTGTCATTGTTTGCAGATGACATAAATGTGTACAGAGAAAATTCTACAGACTCCACCAAAAAAAAAAAAAAAACCCATTTGACCTAATAAGTGAGTTTGGCAAAACATTAGAATAGTATATCAATATTCAGAAATTGAAGGCATTTTTTACACCAACAATGAAATATCAGAATCAGAAATCAGGAAAATGATCCCATTTACTATAGCAACAAGAAAAATAAAATACCTAGGAAAAAACCTAACCAAGGAGGTAAAAACCTGAACTCAGAAAACTACAGAACATTGAAAACAATTTAAGGAAGACACAAATAAATGGAAGCATATACCATGTTCATGGATCGGAAGACTTAACATCATCAAACTGTCCATACTACCCAAAACAATTTATAGATTCAACACAATCCCTATTAAAATATCAATGACATATTTCACAGATATAGAACAAACATTTCAAAAATATATGTGGAGCCAAAAATGACCTTGAATAGCCACAGTGATTTCAAGAAGGATGAACAAAGAAGGAGGGATCACAATACCTGAGATCAAACTATATTACAAGGCCACTGTAATCAAAACACTATGGTAGTGGCGTAAGAATAGAAACATAGATAAATGGAACAGAACAGAGAACCCAGAAATAAAATCATGTCTCCGTGGTCAATTAATATTTGATAAAGAGGGCAGAAGCATAAAATGGTGTAAAAATAGCCTCTTCAACAAATGGTGTTTGGAAAGCTGGACAGCTACATGCAAAAAAAGGAACTTGACCACCAACTTATACTATATACAAAAATAAACTCAAGATGGATAAAAGACTTAAATATAAATTGCAACACCATAATAGTCTTAGAGGGGAACGTAGGCAGGAAAATTTTAAATATTCCACACAGCAATATTTTCACCAGTATGTCCTCTTGAGCAAGGTACATAAAAGAAAGAATAAACCAATTGGACTTCTTCAAATTAAAAAGCTTCTGCATGGATAAAAAAAAAAAAACATTAGCAATATAAAAAAGGAACCAACCATACGGGAAAATATGTTTTCCAATGATGCCCTGGAGAAAATATATAAAGAACACACTCCAGTCCACATCAGGAAGACTAACATCCCATATTTAAAAATGGGTGAATGGCCTAAACAGACACTTCTCTAAGGAGGGTATACAGAGGGCCCAGAGACATATGAAAGAATACTCAGTACACTAGCCATCAGAGAGCTTCAAACTGAAACCACAATTAGACACCACTTCACGCCAGTCAGAATGGCCATCATAACAAAATCAGCAAACAAGTGGTGACAAGGCTGTGGAGAAAATGGAACCCTAGTACACCATTGGTGAGAATGCAGATGTTTCAGCCACTGTGGAAAACATGCAATTTCCTCAAAAAACTAAAAATGTAACTGCCTTTTGACCCAGGTAAAGCCACTGCTGGGATTATATCCTAACAACCCTGAAACACCAATTCAAAAGAACCTATGCATAATAAAGTTTATAGCAGCATAATTTACAATAGTCATGTGCTGGAAATAGCCTAAGTTCCTATTATTAAATGTGTGGATCAAAAAACTGTGGTACATTTACACAATGGACTACTAAGCAGTAGTAAGGAAAGAGGAACTCATGCCCTTTGGGACAGCATGGATGGATGTGAAGAGCATTATGCTAAGTAAAATAAGCCAGGTGTTGAAGGACAAATACCGTATGATCTCATCTATAAGTGTAACCTAACCAACAAAACAAACAAGTGAGCAAAATAGAAACAGACATGGAAATAAGGACAAACTAACAGTAACCTGAGAAGAGGGGGGAGAGTGATTCAGTGAAAAGAAGGAAAAGACTGTCAAGGAACATGTATAATGGATGCATGGAAAAAGACAATGTGGGAAGAGGGTTAAATTTTGGAGATGGATGTGGTTAGGGCTGGGTAGAGTAATGTGGGGGAAATGAGTACAACTGTAATTGAACAATAAAAAATAAAATAAAATAAAATAAAATAAAGCAATATTTCAATTAAGGGGAAAAAGAAGAACCTGACATTGACATGTGGGGAAGTGTGAGGGGAATAATGGGGGAAAGAAGTGGAGGGGGCAAGACAATGCACAAGAATAGTAGACTCATGGGCATCAACAATGTATTGGGGGTATTGCCTGTGGGAGTGTGGGGTGATGGAGCAGTGGAGAGCAATGGGAAAAAATGGGACAACTGTAACTGAACAATAATAATTTTTTAAATAATATTTTTTTTTCTTTTTGCTGCTCTGTTTGGGTGTTTTTTTGTACCTTGTCTCTCAAATTGCTAATTTGATCCTATGCATCACCAACCTACCCTTTATTCCTTCCAGTGTGTTCTTCATTTCTGACTGGTCCTTTTTTATGGTTTCTATGTTTTTTTTTCATGGTGTTGTAGTTCTCATTAAGTTCTCTAATCATCCTTATAACCATTACTTTGAACTCTATAGCTGATGAATTGCTTGCCTCCATTTTATTTAGCTCTTTTTCTGAACAGTTCTCTTCTTTCTTTGGGAACTATTTCTTTGTCTCTTCATTTTGGCTGCTTCTTTGTGCTTGTTTCTATGTATTAGATAGATCTGGTGTGACTCCCAGTATTCATGGAATGGCCTCATGTACTAGATGTCTTGTGGGACCTGTTGGCACATTTTCTTTGATCATCTGGGCTAGGTGCTCTAGGAATGTCTTGTGTGTTTGTTATGTGTGCTTTCCAGTTGTAATTGAGTCTTGGTTGCTATTGGTTAATTTGTGCATAGGATCAACCCTCAGGACTTCTGTCTGTGAGGCTCAGTCCCAACTATGACATGCAAGCTGCTCTACAGATGCTGACTCTGTAAGGTGGAATTTGTCTCAGAAGTTTAGTGCCTGCCAAGATCTCCCTTTGGATATGCTTTTGTGAAATTTACTAGATCCTGCTGTAATGTTGCTTGAAGCTGGCCACTGGGCATGTTGTTTCTGGGCCTTTTGGGAGGGACTCTGGTGCAGGTCAATGTCATATCCTCTTTATGCCTGGCCCTTGGCTACCTGTTTGGAGCTACAAGAAATCCACAGCGTGTGGCTGCTTCTGTTGGACTTAGGTGTATGTGTGAAGGACCAAGCTGTGCACCAGGGCTAGCTTTTTCCACGTTGGGTCAGGGTAGGTCAGTCAAAATCCCAAGGCACTCCTAAAACCATCTTATCCTGCCTCTGCCTGCTCAGTCAGTGAAAGTCCTGGTGGAGTCAGGAGGATGGAGCTAGTGGATCCCCCATAAGGGGGAGGTCCTGGTCAGGCTTCAGGGAAGGTGGTGGGTGTGGTCCCTGTTCTAAAGCCACATGACTCAGTCTCTCCTGGACTTTCCCTGACCTCAGCAAGGCAGAGTCACTAGGATCTGGGTAGGTGGGGCCTCCAGAGCTCAGAGGTTGGGTCTTCCAGAAGCCAGGAGGTTGGTTCTATCAGATCTTTCATGAAGGGGAAGCATCAACCAGCTGGGTTCATGAAAAAGTGGTGAAATGACCCCCACCCCAAAGCCAGATGACTCAGTCACTGATAGAATCCTAAGTCTGCCCAGACTTCTACACCCTGGCCAAAGCTGCTGACTCCTTAGCAGGGCCTAAGTTCTGTAGGGCAAAGCTAGAGGGAATCTAGAGTGTAGGAAATTCCCATAGGCTGATGCTTCCCAGAGGGGAGTGCTCCACCCCACAATGACAGTGTCTGCCATATGGAGAATAATTCAGCCCAGGGATCCTGGTGTCTGTCCTCTAGCTGACTTCCTAGAGCCCCAAACCCCAGCTTCTCATGAGTTGATTCTAGTTCTCTATGTCCTTCCTCTCCTGGAGCCCAGGGTGGGTGTCTGGAAACAAAATTTTGTGCATTGACCCTTTAAGAGGATGTCTGCATCTCCAGAGGACTCTGTTTCTCCCTGGTGGACAGAAACCCCACTGCTTTTCACAGTTGAATGTTATGTGAGCTCTTCTTCCAGAGTCTGGTGCTCCGGGCTGTGGAACCTGGCCTAGGGTTTAGGCTCCCCAAATCCTCTGGGGGGACACTCCAGCAGCTGAGATATCCCTCTGGAACCTCAGCCACTGCCTGTGGTAGCAGAGCCAGCCCTTTTTACATCTCCCCCTTTTTGCCAGTCTCAGTATGGCTTCTTTTGTAAAACATTGGTTGTAAGACTCCTCTTCAGCTTGTCTTCAGTTGGTTATTCAGGATGATTGTTCTTTAATTTAGTTGTAATTCCAGTTTGCTCCTGGGAGGAGGTGAGTGTAGCTTTTACCTACTCCACTGCCATCTTGAAATA
Source organism: Tonatia bakeri (assembly GCA_004024845.1). Classification (NCBI taxonomy): domain Eukaryota; kingdom Metazoa; phylum Chordata; class Mammalia; order Chiroptera; family Phyllostomidae; genus Tonatia; species Tonatia bakeri. The sequence goes on from PVIA01017678.1 coordinate 9,890, forward strand.
GCCCATGAGGAAGATCTTGTGGTGATGGAACACTTCTAAATCTTGATTACAGTTGTTTTTACACTGATCTACACTTGTGATAGAACTAGATACGCAAACCATACCACTGTTAGTGTTCTGGTATGATACTGTACTACAGTTATATATTTTACCACCAGTGGGAGAAAATGGGTGAAGGATACATGGTACCTCTCTGTACTATATTTGCAACTTCCTGTCAATCTATAGACATTTCAAAAGTTTTTTTAAAATCAAGGGAATGATAACCACAAAATTTAGAGTTTACTTCTAAAAGTGAAGAAGGAAATAAACATACAGCAGATCCAAGAGAATCCTAATGCTGGTAACAGGTTCATGGATGTTCATAGTATTATTGTGCTTCCTTATGTTATATATTCTGTGTAGGTCTCAAAAGTTACATATTACAACTGTAAACACCATTAAGTTTGAACATTTTTAGTAAATTTGCTTTTACTGGAAGAAATTATATGGTTAGGGATGTTTGCAGTTTGGGGAGATTGTCCTAACTCCCAGACATAACCCTCATGAATTGTCATACATCCTACAATGGTGAGACTGGTTATCCTTTAAAATGATGTGCCTAAAGACACCTGAGTTTTTGAAGGGTGTTCCATCCTAAAATCTCAGAGTAAGTTCTCAAAGTTAACTCTACTACACATGTGAAAATCTGTTCCTGATCCCAGATTCCATGTGGATTAATTTGAGGATGGGATGCTCTGTTTCAGAGTGATTCATATTCAAGTGAGACCTTAAAATTTGTACTGCTCTGAAACAAAGTCTCCTGCAATCCCATGTTTTTTTCAGTCATTTATTTGCTCTGTGAATTCAGAATCTGATCTTTATTTCAATTGAATTTTATCTTCTTCTGTTTGACAAGCCTACCAACCTTCTGGGGTCTTTCTTAATATTAATGATTTTTTTCATAGTTTAGTGTCATGTGGATATTCATGCTATCAATTATGTTATCCATATGTTTCATTGATGTAATTAGATATTGTCATGAGTGTCATAACTGAGAGTCAAATTCAGAGCTTTGAGTATTCCCATTGTAGTCTGTAATTAGCTCATTAAAACCTTCCTTTGGTTTCAACCAAGAATTGTCAATCATCCTTTGCTTCTGTAATTTGTTCACAAATAAATTAAGTAACCAGTGACATTAAATTATAATTTATGAATGTGAAATATATTCCTTAAATAACCTTTATGATAATCTCATCCAAATATATGGAAAAAGGAACAAGGATGATCCACCTAGATATCATTACAGCCCATCTCGCCTGTAATCAACACTCACTGTTGTCATAGTGATCATAGGGGGCCTGAAACTCTCAAATTTAAATTTTCAGTAGAAGTATTTCTTTCATTTATTCAGAAACATTTATTTACTTACCATTATTATAGAAAAATATTAAACTGTGAAGAAAGCTGAAGAGTACAAAGTAAAGCCCCCCTGAATTCCACTCCCCATTTCTATAGCCAAAGGATAACCACTAACATGTACTATTTTGTTTTTCATCCATCCAAACCTTTCCTACAGAATGAGCTATAATAGTAAGATTCTTCCTGCTACCAGCAGTTCAGATGAGCTTCAGTATGAACAAGAAAGGCACTGTGTTGACTCAGGTAGATGAAAAGCCCAGAGGTGGGGCTTCTTTTGTGTGAGCCTTCATCTGAAAGCTCACAACTTTCACCGAGATCTGCTTTACTTCCCTCTTTCAGTGCAACTTTCTATGGGGTTGTCTTCAACTGAAGGCTGGTCTCACCTTGTTTAGCTAATCTTGAGATCACATGATTCTTTATTCATGTCCAGCAGGAAAGAGAGAGCACTTTTTGCCCTGCAGAAAACTGACATTCTCTTGAATTGGATTGGCTAAGATCACACACCACTACCTCCCAAAATCATTTATATGAGTTTATTTGTACTTTGCATATATTCAATCCCTTGCTTTCCCATTTAATATAGCTAGGATGTCTTCAGTCCATATAGTTCTAAAAAAGTGAGCTCTGGAATATGAGAGCACAAGGAGGAAATGTCTGAGATAACAATGTTAAATTAAACAACATTGGACAATGGGCATTTGATAGAATGGGAGCTCCAGATTCTCATCTTGAATTTGCTTATGAACCAGGAAACCCTTTTGTGTCTTGGTTTCCCAAGTAAAAAATGAAGGGGATGTAGGACCCCATGATTCTAGCTTAAAGATATGATAATCAAGCTTATATCTTCAAAAAGGCATCTGTCTCTTAGAAAAGATAAATTATTTAAGGCTAAAATGTGGGTGAGTAATAGTTGACCCAGGAGTTCCAGCTTCATGTGTTTGTTTCAATCAACATCCAAAGGAAAGAGGAATGTCTCTTTCAGAATGTCTTTCACCATAGGTCCACAACACACCTCCCCTTGTGCCTGTGGGCCTGGCTTTATCACAATGAGGGGAAAAGAAACAGTTCACTGCACCACAATAGGGAAAGAATGGAAGAGGAAAGGACTGATCAGTCACATGGACATTTCTAACCCATTATGGCCAGGGAATGCCATGCACTTATTGGCTCAAGCAAAAGGGATAGCTGAGGTCACCTCTGAGGGTCAGCCTCTCCTGTAGTTCACAGGTTGAATCTGGAAAGGAGGCTTCCAAACAAAAATCAGGTCCTGCAAGGCAGGGATGAAGAGGGTGTGTGCTGAGCACATAGGCTACTGCATCCTCCTCAGCTGAGGATTCTGCTGGAAGATGTCTACAGAGAGGGCCTAGAATGCTCTCTATTTCCAGCCACTTGGTAGTCAGTGTGTCTTTTTTTGTGAATTGTAACAACCCCCCCACCGCCCACACACAAAATTAAAGAACAAATCTTGAGGTTTTAGAACCTATTTTCAATTAAATCCAATCATTATATGATATAATCATTCATTATGTCAAGTGTGATTCTGTTGGTTATAGCAATGTGGTACCTGCCTTCCAGGAGCCAACACTAAAATAATCAGGGCTCTTTCTTCTATGGGACATGTGAAGAACAGTAACACTGTTTCCTGCACGGGCAGTCCTTCCCTCTGTCCCTTTGTTTGTGGCAGGCACTGAGCTACAGTGGACACTGCTGAGTTAGGACCCAGTTGCCTGGGTGATAAGTTACCTACCACTTACCAGCTCTGTGAGTCTAGCCAATATGCACACCTATGCACACACACATATGCACACACATGATGGGGGATTAAAAAAAAAACACACAAATTATCTTCTGGAGAGCAGGCCTCTTGCAATCTAGCCTTCCCCACTAGGTGAGTGTTCTAGGACCCATCTGGATCAGTGTACCAGCTGGCATTGTTGTGAGAGGCTACATTTGGCTTCAGTGAATTTTTAAAATATGTATTGCTTGGAATTTTATTTTTCTAATATATGTGCTTAATATGATCCCTACCACAGTGTTTTGAAGACTCTTTCAATATATTTCCCATTTCATGATGGGTGATTTACCAGTGCACTTGCCCACTCCACAATGAGTGTTCAACAGTTTTTGACCAAAAATGGCATGACCCCATGCCCCACCCTCCCTGTTCACCCTATCTCACCCCAAGCAACATTTTTTCATTTCCCTGGATGAAAACATTCCTCAAAGGGAAATGATTTGCTGATGTGCAAGAGGTGAAACAAAAAACAGCAGAAGTATTAAAAAGCATCAAAATCAACAAGTTCAAAAACTGTTTTGAGCAGTGGAAAAAAATGTTTTGATAAGTGTAATGTATCAAATGGAGAGTACTTTGAAAGTGACTAAGTTCTCAACTAAAGTTGAAATATGTAATAATAAATACACATTTTTATTAAATAAATTATGTTTTGGGGGGTCCTCCCTTGTGTATGTGTGTATGTGTATAAAGAGAGAGAGAGTAAAAATAATACTAAACCTTCTTCACAAGGTTGCTATTGTGACTAAATGTATGACTAAGTGTGTTTGGAACAGTGAGTGACATTGAGTAAGTGCTCATTAAGTGTTTTTGTTGTATTTATTACTGTTTTTATAATTATTGATGAAGCAATTCTTTACTTAATGAGATCAAGATCTCTGGTTTTAGCACTGGTAGGTGAACTATCATGTAGAGAGGGGCGGCTAGGCCAAATGGCTCTTGTTCTGTACCTGTTAGGGTTTATCTTCTTGTTTGGTAAGGAGGTATATGTGTCTCTCTTTTTTCTATTGTAGTAAAGTATACATAACATAGCATTTACCCTTTTAACCATTCTAAAGTGGATAGTTCAATGACTTAATTACATTGATAGTGTTGTGCAACCATCACTATCATCCACTCCAGAACTTTTCCAGTCTCTCAAAATGAAACTCTGTCTCCATTAAGTCCTAACTCCCTATTCCTTTTCCCTCAGCCCCTGGCAACTACTATTCTGCTTTCTTTCTCTGTTAACTTGCTTAGACTTGTTACCTGATATTAGCAGAATCATACAATATTTGTCCTTTTGCTCTGGCTTATTTCATTTGATATGTTTTCAAGGCTCATCTATGCTTTAGCATGTGTCAGAATTTCATTCTGTTTTAAGTCTGGGAGGACAGAAACATATTTCTGTGTATATGTGTTTTGGCGACTGTGAATAATGCTGCTATGAAGATTGGTATATAAGTTATGTTTGAGTATATGATTTTCATTCTTTTGAGTGTATACCAATAAGTGGAATGTTACATCATATGCCTAACTTTTGGAGGAACTGCCAAACTGTTTTAAATAGTAGCTATACTATTTTCCATTCCCACCAGCAATGCAGAATTTCAATATCTCATACTCTCCAACACTTGTTATTTTCTGTTGTTTTTTTTTTTAAACAATAACCTTCCTAACCTTCCTAATGGGCATGAAGTAGTGTTTTTTTTTTAATTATGCTGCTACAACACTCTAGTTGCCAGACACTAATTGTTCATCTTTTTTCAATATTATATGTTTTATTAAATATTAAACATTTTTACATATGCTAAGCTTTTTTAAAGTTTATTTTGCCTCATAAAAATGTAAAGTAGTTTAGAAAGTAATTATTTCTTTCTGGCTTTAATGAGATATAATTGACATACAACATTG
>PVIA01017680.1:0-14966 GCA_004024845.1 Tonatia bakeri
ACTACTCCAAATTAAAGGAATGTTAAAAGAAATAGAACTTCGGTGTTGGGGTGTGTGTGTGTGTCTGGGAAAGGGTGGCAGCATTAATTTATAAAACAAAGCATTAAAAAATCTTTGTCATATTCTATTCTATTTTAGAAACTACATCAGCACCTATTCTCAAGGAAATAAGATGTTAAAAACTTGAAAATCCTCAAACATGGCTAACAGAAGAGCGAAGAGTTTCTAGTCAAGACAATGTGCACTCCAGATCATCTGCCTTCTGAAAAGAATGTTAAGTGTTTAAAGTCATTAGTTAAAAATTTCTTACCATCTAAGATACATAGGTGTTGATATAAACTTGCTCAAATTATCTTTCCTTTCTCCTTGATTGAACTCTGCAGTGATTCCAAGAAAGAAAAAAACAGTGACCAGACTCTAAACCAGGAGAAGAGACTGGTACACCTGTGGAGGATAGAAAACCTAGTGCTAGAGTGTGTTGTTCAGTTAATGGAAATGTGTACACTAGTTACTTACCTGACTGAACTGATTGATTTATGAACCATGAATGGTGTTTTTCCTTGAAAATTTTTATTTCAAACAGCTGCTGTAGCCACCTATTGAACAAGTAAAGGGCTCCTTCCCCTGTTAAGACAAATTCGTTTTTTATTTGTAAGTTTTCACATGCAAAAAATCAAAAGACTATCCAACAGTCCTGAGGAATGTTCCTAAAACAAACAAACATACACAGATGCATATTCTATACAAACTGACTCTAAGGAAAGATTACAGCTATTATATGCAGATGCTTGTTTTCCAGTTCTACAAATAATAAAAGGCAAATTATTTTTCTTAACTGTTTTTAAGCCTCTTACTGAATCCCTCCATTAGACCAGGAGGGAAAACCCATTCTTAAAGCAAGTATCCAAACCTAATGGTTCAGCCAGATGAACTGAGCTGGCATGGTAATCCCAGACTCCACATCAGTATGTGGGCTACAAGGACCAAGATAGAAACAGAGAGTGCAGACCCTCAAGGCCAGTTCTGAGTAAAAAAGGAAAGGACCCTCTAATGCATAAAATGTTTTTTCTAAACATAGAGAAATCAAGGACTTTGAATCTATCTCTATCACATGCTGGGCTTGTGCCATTGGGGAAGTTATGTAAACTTTCTGCACCTGTTTTCATATTTGTAAAATGGGAGCAATAGTGAACGTACTTCACCGGGTGTTTATAAGGATTAAAAAGAGAATACATGCGAAGTTCTTAAAATAGTATTTGGCACAGAGTAAATGCTCAGGAAATATTAGTCTTTATTTTTTCCATAGTTAATGTATCAAATACAAAAACATTTGTTCAAACCTCTGTTGCCTATGGACATTTAGATAAAAAAGAAATTTTCAAGAAGCCTGAAATTTCTGTACTTTTTTTTTTTTTACTTTTGTTAAATGCTTTATAACCTTTGCTGCTACCTGAAACTTGTCTCGAAGATATAACTCTCATCTCAACTTAGTCTTATGTATTAGTAAGAGCTCCAAATAATATAGTGGACAAATTATATTCAGTTTTATTTTGAGAAAAAGAAAACTAGAGAAAGTTAAAACTTTTTTCTTTTGCTGCTTCTATTTTATGTTTTTCAAACAATAACAACAAGAAGGCACTACCTACTGGCTTCCCCTTGCTTTTACTATCTAGCATTATAGTCACCAGAAGAATGCTCTAATTTTCTATCTATTCAATACCTTCAAAAAATTAACAATAAACTTTTAACATAAATCTTATAAAATAAGTCCTTAAAGAACAATGTCATATTGAAATAAATGTCATTAATATTACTACATATTTATAGTATATTTTAATCATTTTGCTTAAAAATTAGAAGACAAAACAGAAAATACACTGAATATAAAGTTAAAATAAAATTACTTCTGATACAATATATCTTTAATATACAACGCTTTTAATACAAAAAATTCATCTCTTGACAAGGAAAAATATACCTTCTGGTCAACTAAAAATGAAACCACTCACAATCTTGGTGTGCCATGTAAAAGCCTTCTTTCCCTGCCCCACACCCATGATTTTTCATATTACTTTACAAGAAACTAACTACTCTAAGAAAAGCAGGCTTAAGTAAGCCAAAGAAAATTAATGTTTTCAGAGAGAAATCAAACATGCTACTTTGTTTAGCCATCATTTCTGATGAATGAACAAGTCTATGGATTAAAATTACAAGAATAAATTAAAAAATGTTTAGGTCGAGTGAACCACTTGAGATGACTAGTAATGTCATTAGCTTACTTCTGTCAACTTTTAATACCATTTTATATTTATTTATTTTTTATTTAATCTTTATTGTATTTTTTTACATTAATTTTTAGTCCCTTTATATCCCCTCCCCCAGCAATCACCACACTGTTGTCCATGTCCACGAGTCCTTTCTCCTTTTTGTTCAATCCCTCCACCCCCTAACCTTCTTCCCACCACCAGCAGTCATCCTGCTCTCCATCTATGAGTCTGTCCCCATTTTAGAAGCTATTCAGTTAGAATAAACACACAAAGGCAAATTAGCCACAGTGTTCAAAACATGTTCGAGTTACTATTATCAGAAGTGAAGAAAGAGGAGCAGAAAAAGAGCTTACCTGAACATGGGTTAACTAACTTTACAAACATAAGCCCAGTTTTCTTCTTCTTTGAAGTATCTTTCAAATATTCTGAAAAGAAATGATGAATTTGTAAATAAATGATGAAATTAAGACATTTGTTGTTCTAATTTATCCTAATTTTCTTTCTTTTATTTATGATTTGTATTTCTAAAAATTTTAACTCAATTCTATTGCTTAGGAGCTGTGTAATTTAGAGCAAATTACCAGTCTCTCTGTAAAGTACAGTGGGGTTCTAGGTTATTTTAATTTATTTCTTTGAGCAGTAATGAGGAACAGAACTCTATGGCCTGAGTTATTACAGGAGACCATTCTGCGTGGCATGGGTCCAGCTCCCACTCTGAAAGGCCAGTGCAAAGCAAGGTTCAGTACACAGGACCCATGCTCAGATAGGTTTTCCCGTGGGTAATCAGGTCTTCATTGTACCTAGGCCACTTTGAGACTTGCTTTTTGTTAAAACTCCCTCAGCCTGAATTGAGGCAGCAAATGTTTACTGTGTATCTTTAAAGTAACTTCCTAAAATCTATGCTGAACCTTCCAAGGACAGGTGTAACCAGTTCAACCACTTTTCCCTTTACATTTACAAATATCCTTTTTGATGTAATTAGCAACATCCTCTCCTTTGTTTTCTGTAAAAGGTAACCACCTAAAGCAAACCTGTGCATAGTAAATACGGACCATCCTCAATGTAATGTGCCCAGAAAAGCAATAAAAGCTTGTCAAAGCAAGGCTCTAGGTGCTGTCCTCTTGAGAGTGGCTGTGCTGTCTCTTATCCTCCACAGAACTGGGCAGTCCATGTGAATCAGTCTCGTCTCAGCCACAACACCGTGGATAAAGCAGGCCGGTGTCTGCATCAAGTTATAACTTTGGTTCATTCAACTACTTGATAGTTTTGCAGCCTTGGGCAAGTTCTTCATGTCTTGTCTCAGTTGTCACATTAATAAAATGATAACATATACATTTTTGCCTTTCAAAGGATTAAATTAGCTAATCTGCTGAAAGTTCTTAACATATTTAGACAAAGAGAAACACATAATATAGTTAAAATTACTAGTATTATTTTTACCATCATTATGATATAGAACATTTTAAAAGTAAATATTTCCAGAACATTTATATATTTGCCCCTAATTGTGATTACCTAACCTTGTCCTCTGCCCATTTTTCTAGGGGGGTATTCACCTTTCTCTTACTACTTTATGAGGAGTCTTTATACAGTAAGAATATGAACCCTGTGTATTACTTAAAAAGGCCTTCTCTTTCTCAAGATTATATTTGCTTATATATTCTTCTAATACCTTTAGATTATATCTTTAACCAATCTGGAATATATGTGTGTATATTATAAGGAGAAGATCCAACTTTAATTTTATTTCGGTGAGCACTCTGTCCAGTTGTACCAACACCATCTACTACATGGCCCATAATTAAAATAATTCCTTTATGCTAAATGCTTAAAATTCATTTATAAGTATCTCAATGGACATTCTATTTTGATCCACAATTTATGTCTATATTAACGTTAGTACTTCAAAATTTTAATTATAGCTTTAAATTTTATTTTAATACATCATGAGGTATAAGGTAAATTCCTTCATAATGTTTCCTACATAATATTTCACTGGCATAATTTTAATCATATAGTTTAAAACATAAAGACCATGACAATTTTATTTATAAGTTCCTCCATACTATTTGAGTGGCATATTCATATAACTCATTTAAAGAATCTATCTCCAAAGAAACCAGGGGACTTTGACTAATCGGGCATAGAACAACAAACTACCAAAGAGCAAATCAAAGCTTCTGGGAAAGAAGAGAACTTTTAGTCAGTTCCATTTTCTATGGCCCCCACTCTCTTTGCCCTACTTCAGATCTTCATAAATGTATTTATATAGAGCAAGCATGTTTAGAAATTGGCTTACTCATAAATGGTTAAAATATAACTATTTTCCCTAAAATAATAGTGGCATTAAATATATAAAGAAAAAAAACATAATTGTAAGATTCCTACTTGCAATCAAGTGCAATAACAGGAACCTAAGTTACCCTCCCACCTGATGCAACCAAAGATAAAAAGACAAAAATATACAAAATAACTATTTTCAAGACAATGGACATTGACGGTGATCTCTGAGAGATGGGAAACAAATAAGGTGAGCCCTGTGATTGCCCCAGGTTACTGCCTTGATAGTTTCTAGGCCATGGAGCAGAACGGGAGAACCCAGGTGAAGCCTGGCAGACTCCTTCAGTTGAACAGAGGAAGCTGAGAGTTCTGGAGACTCCGAGGCTACAGTTCATAGGTCAGAATACAAGAAAAGAGAGAGATCCAAAGAAAGAAAACCCCAGAGACCTGCAAAGGGTACTGATCAGTGCATGCATATGATATAACTACCAGAGGCAGGGATAAAAATCATCGGAACATATTAGATGGAATAGTACCTCACATTCACTAAGGACCTTGAATTGGGCCTATTCCCAGACACACTGGAAAACCTCATAATTCAGAGGGTTGGATCAAGTCCTTAAAAAGGTCTTGCCTTAGTAATATGGAACAAGTAACTGTACTAAAAGCTGCTCTGATTCCAATGAACTAATTTTAAAAGTAAGACCTAAAGAATCAAGCTGTGGTCCAGGAAGCAGCTCAAGATTACTTACAGGACTACAAAAATATTCACCAGCCAAAAGAGTAAAATTCACAATGTCTGGCATCTAATCAAATATTACTAGGCATTCAAAGAAGCAATAAAAAAATGGCCTCTAGTGGGAAAAATAAAGAAATCAATTACTGAGATATGGATATTGATATTAGACACAGATGTTAGAATGAAGAGATTAAGAGCATTAAAAAGTGTTCCTCATATATAAAAAGTAGAAACAGAACATTTTTTTTAAAAGACCCAAGTTGAGAAGGGATTAATGGCAGAAGATTAATGAACTTGAAGACACAGCAATAGAAACTTTCTAAAATTAAAACACATTTAAATTAAAAATAAAAATAAAGAGTATCAGTGAACTGTGGGACTTGAAGTTTCCTAATAATATATATATCTACGTAATTGGAGATTCTGAAAGACAAGCATGGGGAAAGAAAAATATTTGAAGGAAAGCATGACTGAATATTTTCAAATTTGATGAAAGCCAGAAACTCACACACCCAAGAAGTTCAATAAACCCAAAGAAACAGGAATAAAAGTATACATCAGAATTAATAATTCAAAACCAGCAATAAAGAGAAAATCTTAAAAGCAGAGGAAAAAAAGATTAGGTACTGAGGCACAAAGCTAAAAGTGACAGTAAATTTCTTGTTGGAAACAATGCAAGCCAGAAGGTAACAGAAAAACATCTTTAAAGTACTAAAAGAAAATATGACAGATACAGGGAATATACCCTTGAAAAATGAAGGTGATAAATTGAGTTTTTCGGACATATAAGAGCTGAAATAATCACCAACAGACCCACATTACAAGGAATATTAAGGGAAGGCCTTCCAGCAGAACGAACGTGACACCAGATGAAAATATAAATCTAAAAAAAGGAATGAGGAACACTGGTAATGGTGACTGCAGGAGTGAATAAATAAGAATTTTATTATTATTTAAATCTCTTCAAAGATCAATGACTAAACAAAAATAGTAATAATTTAGTGCAGGTTTATAACATATATATAAATAAAATATATGAAAACAGTAGCATAAAGGCAAGTAGGAATAAAATGAAAGTATGTTATTGTAAGTTTCTAACGCAATATGAGAAATGATGTAATATCACTTGAAGGTAGATATGATTGAAATATGTGTAAAATAAAACCACTAAAAATTACAGCAGTCACTAAAATTATAAAAAAAAAGTGCTATCACTAACAAGACAACAAAGGAGATGAAATAGAATCATAAAAAGTATGTAATCCAAAGGAAGGTAGGAAGGGGGTAACATAAGTACAAAGAACTGATGAGACAAATAGAAAACAAGCAGCAAGTTAACAGGATCAAACCTATGCATGTCAATAAACACATTCAGTATAAATGTCCTATACAACTAACTAAAAGTCAGTGATTGGCCCTGGCCAGGTAGCTAAGTTTGGTAGCAGATTGTCCTGATATGACAAAGTTGCAGGTCTGATCCCTGGTCAGAACACATACAAGAAGCAACTAATGAATACATAAACAAGTAGAACAGATAAATGTTTCTTTCCCTCTTAAATCAATCAATAATTTTTTTAAAGGCAGTAACTCTCAGATTGGATAAAAAAGTAACAATTTTTTTTTTTCAAAATGTAAGATAAAACTACAGGGTGGGGCAAAAGTAGGTTTACAGTTGTTTATATGGAAAATAATACAATAATTATAAATAATAATAATACAAGACTAAACAGTGTTTTGTGTACTCAACAACTGTTCACCTACTTTTGCCTAACCCTGTATATTCTGCCTAGAAGAAAGACATTTTAAATATAAAGACTGAAAGTAAAATGAAGGAAAAAGATATGGTGTGCTTCTCATGCTAATGGTAACTAAAAGAAAGATGAAATGACTCTGTTAACAACGAAGATTATTTGCAGGGATAAGGAACATCATTTCATAATGATTGAAGGCTCAAGAAGAAATAATCCTAAATGTTTATATTCACAAATAGAGAAGTACAAAGTGAAAACTGATAGAACCCTTTGCTCCATTTCTAATCCCTGGCAACCACTAATCTGTTCTCCATCTCTGTAAATTGTCAACTTGAGAATGTAATGAACCATACAGATTCAATTTTAAGATGGTTTTGGTTTTAAAACTTTCATTCCTGAAACTTATAAGAAAATGTAAAGGATACATTTTAACACTGTTAAGAACTTTCCTTCAAAAGGAAAACAGGTTATAGTTTTCTCTCCTTTTCTCCTTTGCTGTTTCTCAGCATCACATAGCTTCACCATTCAAGGCATAGAAAAGGGGACATCTCTCCTTTCACAATATGCCTTTAATTTTTTTTTTTTAGGGTGTGAAAATCATGGCATTTATTTGTATTCAAGAGGCAGCAAAGCTTAGCTAAAAGAGCACAACAGTGAGAATCAAGAATGCTAGTTCTGTCCCTCTCTGACTCAGCAGTATTGTCATATTCCCCATCTGCCTAAGTCTCATTTCCCATTTTGATAAGTCAAAGGTGTAGAGCAAATGTTCTATAGTATTTCTTTTTGTGACAGGCAACCCCCATGTTAGGCTACTTTGTACTTTGTAACTTCCGCGTTAGGACCCTGTGCTTCTGTGCTAGGACCCCGTGCTTTGCTCCTTTGTCTCCCGTATAAGGTAGTTAGACCTAACTTCCGCATTTAGCTTCTGTAACCTTGCTCTGCCACGTAGGCAGGGGGTCCGAGGCTATTTAAACCCCGGAAAGTTAGAGATCGGGGCTCAGGATTTGGGTTCTTCCCCTGAAGAACTGTTAAGAACTATTAAGAACTGTGAGGCCCCTGAGCCCGTGTGTAATAAAGAATCGTGCTCCGCCACCTCTCCTGTGTGTGAGTTATTTTCTGCAACATTTTTACTTCACATTTTTATTGTTGTTCAAATACAGTTGTCTCCATTTTCTCTCCACCACTCCCTGCAACTCCAGCCATTCTTAACTCCCACCCTTGATTCTACCCACCTTTAGTTTTGTCCAAGTGTCCTTTACGTTCCTGGAAACCCTTCCCCCTTTTCCCCTCATTATCCCCTCCTGACTCCCATGTGGTTACTGTCAGTTTGTTCTTTATTTCCAAGTCTCTGGTTACATTTTGCTTACTTGTCTTGATTAGGTTCACCTATAGGTGAGCTCATACCGTGTTTTGTCTTTTAGGGCCTGGCTTATTTCATCAACATAATGCTCTCCAGATCCATCCATGCTGTCACAAAGGGTAGGAGCTCCTTCTTTTGTTCTGCTGCATACAATTCCATTGTGTAAATGTACCATAGTTTTTTGATCCATTCATTTACTGATGGGTACTTAGGTTGCTTCCAGCACTTGGCTATTGTAAATTGTGCTGCTATAAACACTGGGGTGCACAGGCACTTTTGAATTGGTATTTCAGGATCCTTAGGGTATAATCCCAGCACAGGAATTGCTGGGTCAAAATAAGTTCTATTTTTAGTTTTCTGAGGAAATTCCATAGTTTTCCACACTGGCTGCACCAGTATGCATTCTCACCAATAACACACTAGGGTTGCCTTTTTTCCACAACTTGTTGCTTGTTGATTTATTTATAATGGCCAATCTCACTGGTGAGAAGTGGTATCTCACTATGGTTTTAATTTGCATCTCTCTGATGGCTAGTGATGCTGACCTTCTTTTCATTTGTCTATGGGGCTTCTGTATGCCCTCCTTGGATAAATGCCTGTTCAAGTCCTTTACCCATTTTTTTTAATTAGGTTGTTTGTCTTCCTGAAGTGGAGTTGTGTGAGTTCTTTATATATTTTGGAGATCAGATCCTTCTCTGAGGTATCACTGGCAAATATGTTTTCCCATACAGTTGGTTCTCTCTTCATTTTAGTGCTGTTTTCTTTAGCCATGCAGAAACTTTTTATTTTGATGAAATCCCATTTGTTTATTCTTTCCTTTATGTCCTTTGCCTTAGGGGACATATCCGTGAAAACACTGCTGCATGGAATATCTGAGATTTTCCTACCTACGTTCTCTAGAACTTTTATGGTGTCACGACTTATATTTAAGGTTTTTATCCCCCTTGAATTTATTTTTGTGTATGGTGTAAATTGGCAACCGAGTGTCATTTTTTGCTTGTAGCTGTCCAGTTCTCCCAACACCATTTGTTGAAGATGCGCTCCGCATCTTCAGGTTGAATGTGAGGTGGAGGGTAATAGCAAAGCTTCGGTAACTAGGCAACTTTTTATTCAGTGTATTCATGAAGTGTTTGTCCCAAGTATGAAGAAATATCTCTGGGAAAAACAATTGTCACTCAGGGTACTTATTGTAAAGGATAATGCCCCTGCCCACTCTGTAGGCTTGGAGGCCAAGTTGGTGGCATTGTACAGCTTTATCACTGTTAGGTCTTGTCACCTAACACAACTCCTCTCATCCCACCCATGGACCAGCAGGTCATTGCTAATGTTAAGAAACTCACAAAAGCTCTGTTTCAGAGGTGTTTAAAGTAACTTCTGAAACTAATTTAACCCTCAGGGAATTCTGGAAGGAATATTTAATATCCTCACCTACTTGAGGCTCACAAACAAAGCAGAGACAGGGAGTCAGAAGTATCTTCCAGGACCATGTAATCAGCCTGGAAGAAACTGTGGTCTGAGTCTGTTGCTAAAAGACACTTTGAGGGCTTTGAAGGTGATGTCTTTTGTGGAGGGTACTGTGTCTCTAGACAAGTCCATGGGCTTGGAGGTGGATGACGATGATATAGAGGAGTTGGTGAAGGTCCAAAACACTGAGCTGACCACCGAGGAACTCCCCGACCTTCAGAGGGAGCAACAACAGATGGCAGCTGTGGGGCTCTCGTGAGAGGAGGAAGAGGGAAGGGAGGGTATTCCTACTTCACTAATTAAGGAAATGCTTAGAAAATGGGGAAAAATGCGAAGTTTTATTGAGAAATATCATCCCGACAAAGAAGTAGCAAACCATGCAATAACTTGTGCAATGACAATGCAGTGTGTTTCAGGCAAGTGTTAAAACACATGGAAAAACAAACATCACTGCATAGGTTTTTAGTGAGACAGACACCCAGGAAGCTTGAAGCAAGTTCTAGTAGAACAAATATGCAAAAGACAGAAAGAACCCCAGAGGAACAGCTACCTGTTTTTATGGAAAGGGACGCCCCTTCCAAACAATAATATCCCTCCTCTCCATATTCAGTCACGAACAGCTCTCAACATTAAGGTAAGTTCTAGTGTATGCAAATTTTCATTTATTACTATACATTTGATTTCCTTTTTGTTAACTTTTCATTTACATTTCATGTCCTTTTTGTTCTTAAAGTATTTATTTATAGATTAAATAGTACCTTAAACATGTACCATATGTAAGAAAGGTTAAAACAGGAAATCATTTGGGAATCTAGAACAGACTAATTCAATTTACATTATTTCAAGTGGGAAAAAAATGATTCACTTTTCAATCTAATTGCTTTTCAAACAGCCTCCCAGAACAAATTAAGTTCGAGAACCAAGGTTCTACTGTACCAGGCCATGTCCTATATATGTTATATAATGAAATCCTCATAATACTTCTATAAGGTAGGTAGTATTTTAATTTCCACTTTTTTGTATGAGAAATTTGTCCAAAGAAACGTGTCTAAGGTCACAGAGCTATCCAAATACACACACACATATCTCTAAGATTTATATCAGGAAACAAACATTTTAAACTGTGACACTTTAGAGAGACACTTAATCTCAAGTCCCATCCTTCTTAACTGAGAAAACACCAACTGCAGTTCTGAAGTACAAAAAGTATCTTGGTCTGGCTGTTCTATGACACAAATATCTCAAATTCATCCTTTCTCCTTCGTCTGTCCTACTCAGACTTGAGGACCATCATCTAATCAGCTGCCCCAACTTCAATCCAAGCAGTATCCCACACTACCAACACTGCCGGGGCTGCAGCAGAAGAAAAAGAATGTGGCAGGGCGGCAACGGGGGGTGGTGGCGGGCAATGGGGAATGTGAGAAAGAGACAAAGGCAAGATCAAAAAATACATAAGGGATGAGAAAAGTCTGTTGTGGAATACAGGAAACATCTAGCGATAAAAACATATAAAGATTGACCAATGGCTAGAAAAGAAAACTCATCTTATAAAAGATTATAATACCCTATACATAGCTACATATACCCCCAAGTTACCTGTGACATTTTACTGCTTTGAAATTAGGGTACATAGCAGGTATCAGCACACAGACTTGACCGCAGTAATTTTGAAAAGTTAGTCATGAAGTACAAGCCAAACAGGGACATTATTTATCACCTACAGACTATACAATATGAGTTGTTGTACAGCTGATATGAAGTTGTCTATCAACCAGTTTTTAAACTTGGCAGGTCTTCCTTTTCCTTCTCTTAGTTAAAACAAGTTTCTCTAACACTTCTGGCCAATATGGAGGTATAGGAAGATACACTTTGTCTCCTCACACAACCAAAACAAGGACAACAAATAAATAAATAAATAAATAAATAAATAACCAGAACTGCCAGAAAATCAAACTGTATGGAAGTCTGACAACCAAGGAGTTAAAGAAGAAACATTCATCCAGGCTGGTAGGAAGGGCTGAGATGGGCAACCAGGGTGTAAAGGATTCACCAGCAAGGTGCAAGTTGGAGGACTGGTAGAGGCAGCTGCTGGCAGAGCTGGCAGTTCCACATTTGTATGTGGATAAACGGGAAGGAACAACTTGGGAGCAGGATAGACCACGGAACTCAGGGTTCCAGTGTGGGGAAATAAAGCCTCAAAACCTCCGACTGAAAAGACCTGTAGGGGTTGAGGCAGGAGAAACAGCCTCACAGAAGAGTTCGCTGAGGAGACCCACAGGGCCCTAAAACATACACAAACCCACCCACCTGGAAATCAGCACCAGAAGGGCCCGATTTGCTTGTGGGTAGTGGAGGAAGTGACTGAAAGCCTTTGAGAGATGAGAAAGTGGCATTGTTCCCTCTCGACCCCCTCCCCCACTGACATTGCCACAACACAGCAATGTGGGTTGCCCAGCCCTGGCAAATACCTAAGGCTCTGCCCCTTACTATGTAACAGGCAAGTGGAGAAAAAATATATGGCCCAAATGAAACAACAGATCACAGCTCCAGAAAAACTACAACTAATCAATGAAGAGATAGCTGACCTATCAGATGCAAAGTTCCAAACACTGGTAATCAGGATGCTCACAGAAATGGTTCAGTATGGTCCCAAAATAGAGGAAAAAGTGAAAGCTATGAAAAGTGTAATAAAGGAAAATATACAGGGAACCAATAGTGACAGGAAGGAAATAGGGACTCAAATCAATGGTTTGGAACAGAAGGAAGAAATAAACAGTCAACCAGAACAGAATGAAGAAACAATTCAAAAAAATGAAAAGAGGCTTAGGAACTTCTGGGACAACTTTAAACGTTCCAACATCCAAATCATATAGGTACCAAAAGGAGAAAAGGAACAGCAAGAAATTAAAAACTTATTTTAAAACATAATGAAGGAGAACTTCCCTAATCTGGCAAAGGAAATATACTTCCAGGAAATCCAGGAAGCTCAGAGAGTGCCAAAGATGTTGTACCCAAGGAAGGACACGCCGAAGCACATCATAATTACATTATCCAAGATTACTAACAAGGAGAAAATCCTAAAAGCAGCAAGAGAAAAGGAGGCAGTTACCTACAAAGGAGTTTCCATGAGACTATCAGCTGATTTCTCAAAAGACACCTTGCAGGCAAGAAGGACTGGAAAGAAGTGTTCAAAGTCATGAAACGCAAGGACCTACATCCAAGATTACTCTATCCAGCCAAACTATCATTTTGAATGGAAGGGCAGATAAAATGCTTCCTACATAGGGTTAAGATAAAGGAGTTCATCATCATCAAGCCCTTATTATATGAAATGTTAAAAGGAATTATCTAAGAAAAAGAAGATCAAAAATACTAACAGTAAAATGACAATAAACTCACAACTACCAACAACTGAACCTAAAAACACAAAACAAAAACAAAAATGAACTAAGCAAACAGCTGGAACAGGAACACATTCACAGAAATAAAGATCATATGGAAGGTTATCAGTGGGAGGGAGAGGGGATAAAATGGGGGAAAAGATACAAGGAATAAGAAGCATAAATGTTAGGTACAAAATAGACCGGGGAAGGTTAAGCGTAGTACAGGAAATGGAGAAGCCGAAGAACTTATATATATAACCCACGAACATGAACTAGGGTGGAGGAATGATGGGGGTCGGGAGGTTACAGGGCAAAGGAGAATAAAGGGAATAAAAAAATGGGACAAGTGTAATAGCATAATCAATAAAATATTTTTAAAAAAGTTTCTCCCTATCATTTACAATACAAAGACATGAGACAGGATAAAAAGTGCCTTTTTGCCAAGTGCTCTTCTGCCTTGGAAGCAATGGATTTGTTCATGACCCTGTCTGATTTTTGGCACATAGCAGATATGTTCTGAGAACATACACCAAGTGGAGAAGAAAGAACAAACACCAAAGCACCATTCACTTTATTTTTAGATATCATATCAAGGCTACTCATGTTTGTTCAGAAGATCTAACAGGATCTTAAAAAAAGAGAGAGAGAGAGAGAGAGAATATCACTCTCATGCTGTATCCTAAACAGGTCCCAATTCATTTTCTTTAGACATCAACCATTAGCATATACTCAGAACCCGTGATTTCCTTCTGCCTGATCACCAGATACTTCCTAGGAACCACTTTGCTAGGATACAAATATAACAAATATAATGCATGCAAGACAAATCAGCATAATGTTCAAGTTCTTTGCCATTTCTGGAAATGCCTATTGTTAGGTTGGGCGGGGTAAGACAAAAGTTTCAATTATAGTGTTTGGACTACAAAGATGGCACCTGGACTACAAACCAAGATGGCGGCTGAACTCTGACCCAGAAGAGGTACTGACGTCAGACAAGGAACCACCAATGATATGTGGCTTTTTTGTTCACCAGGACCAATCCTTGATCTGACGGGAAGTCAAGCCTTATAAAACCCCTCTCTCTGTCTTCCCCGGTGCAAAACTTTCTTAGCTCTCTTTTTCTCCCTCAGTGAGGGCAGAGAAGGTTTGGCCCGGGAGCACAAAGCCCAAAATAAAGCTCTTCCGCCTATTTTTGTGGCTAATTGGCAGTCATTCCTCGGCGGGGTCTAAGAAACCCGGGAGGAGTCACTGTCTACTGAAAGACTGCTCCTCTCCCGGCTCCCCAAGGAGGCCTCATGGCCGCCCCACCAGTCTGAGTACCGAACTAGGGTAAGTGCCACCCCACATCCCTCAACTTCCTGGTCCTTGGATTTCCGTTCTGGGTCCCCCGTTCACCCCCGGAGACACTGGTCTCCTTCCGAAATCGTAGCTACGTCGGGGGAGTACCCCTTCTGGGAGATACTGTTCTCCTTTGGGTTCAGGTACAGGTAGAGATGTCTCCTGGGCCTAATATCCAATCTGTCCGTTTGGGTCAGTGACTTGAGTTGCGGAATGCCAATTCTCAGCCCTGATCTTCCGTCCTTGGGACCAGGAATGGGAGGGTAGGGGTCCAAATCTGATCCTAAGTCACCTCTAGGGTGCCCTCGGAAAAGTCTGCCGTTAACTCAATCTGACCTCCTGGAGGCACTTTTGACTTTGTCACCCTTACTGACCTAAATAATT
>PVIA01017681.1:0-14963 GCA_004024845.1 Tonatia bakeri
AGGAGAGACTTGAGAGGGACATTTCTGGGCTGTAACCGGGGTGCACTTTCTCCTGGATCCCACAGGACTCCAGTCAGAGTGGCCTTTGGGGTGACAGGGATGAGAGGTGTAAAAATGAGTCCTCTCCTGGGTGTGGATCACCCAGCACAGGCAGAGAGTAGCAACCGAAGGCCCAGGGTAAACATGTCCACTGTTTGGTCTCCTTAACTGGGGGTCAAGGTCAGTGTGCGGCAGGGAAAGACTTTGTCTCCACTGTAACCTCCAAGCCACCCTCATCCTCATCACTCCCAGGGGGGAGATTCCTTCCTCTGTAGTGGGTCCCAGCCTCTCACTGTCCTCTCTGTCCTTGTCTGTGGGGAGGAGGACAGGGCCCTGTAGTTCAGGAAGTGTGCACAGTCCATGCCACGGGCTCATTTCCGTGGTCTCACAGGAAGTGAGTCTGGGTGCCCCCAGGCCTGACTCTAACATCCCCTCCTTGGGTCCAGGGAGGCTTTGGTTTCCGAAAGGTGTTTCTACTGAGATATTCCGTAACAGGCTGAACCCATGTCCACATAAAGACCCTCTGTTATAACTCCATCACAGATGGATAAAGACACAGATATAAATACAAGATAAGTGTATAGAGATACAAAGAGATGATATATGATAGGTAAATAATAGATACATGGATGATAGATAAACATAGATAGAGGTGACGGACAGGTAAATACAGAGGTAGAGCACAGGTAGAAGGATAGATCAGTAAATCACAGGTAATGGATAGAAAAATGATAGGAACATGGATACATATGTACCATAGATAGATATATACACGCTTAGGTGCATAGATATATACACAGATACATGGATACATAGATAAATATATATTGAAAGTTACATAGATACAAACATAGACCAATGGTTACATAGATACAAACATAGACCAATGGTTACATAGATAGTCACATAGTCACTGTGATACAGAGATAGTAACATAGACACATAAATACTTAGGTACACAGATAGATACTTAGAAACAGACAGAAATACATGGATAGCATAAGCAGGGAAATTTATTGGCTTGCCTTCCTGTCCCACAGGCTGACCATTCCCAACAACACACTTATGCAAACACTTGGGTTTCCCACATACAGAAGGCAAATCATACAACTCTCTTGAGGCCTTTTTGTTATGACCGGGCGCCACAGAGAGGAGAGTGGCACACTGGAAGGACACTCAGTGCCCCCTCCCCCATGCTCTCCAGGGCAAGTGGCAGCCTGCTTGGCCACAATGATCCTGTCTGTGTGCCCCTCTGTGTCCTGTGACCCTGGACTCTGCTTGGCACACACCTGTCTCCCAGCTGGATTGCTTCTTTCTAACTTAAAAGCCCCTAAGTCTACAGAAGCAAATGCACTAATGAATCAGTCCTGTTGTCCAAAGGTTGGTGGGCGGGGCTTCATGGAAGGTTGTGTTTGCAAAGTTGGATCCCGTTGGATCTAGGAGCTGGATCCAGAACCAGTTGGATCTGGGAGCTGGAGTTTTAACTGGATGCTGTGGGCATCTCTAGGTCCATTTATGGCACAGATCACAGGGACTGTGTGGAGAGAAGGTGGACTCCTAGCCTCAGTTCCTCACTGCAGGGAGTCCCATGATTATGACCTCACAGGGGATGGCCCAGCCTCATGAGGGGGAGAATCAGGACCTAAAGGGAAAGACCTGAGACTTCTCAGGGGCACAGCCCAGAGAGGGGCTGCTGGGCCACAGCACAAGGCAGGCAGTCTCCCAGGAAGAGGTGGGGTCAGTGGGAAGGGATTTCATCATGTTCTATGTCAGCCAGGTGAGGTCTGATAGAGACAGAGGATGTGTCTGCAAGGCTGGTTGTCACATTCTCCTGGATGGGCTGGGGTTCAGCCTCTCCAAGGGCACAGACCAATGCTGTCCCTAGACCTCCACCTCAGGCCCAGGGGGCATCCAGTCCTGTGGTCACTGCTGCTCAAGGAGAAGAGCATCAGGCTCTGGGACAGTGCCCTCCCTCCTGGCACCAAAGCCCATGTGCATTATGATCCTGCGACTCAACCCCACCTGCCCAGTGCCCCATGTTCCTGAGCCCCAGTCACCCAGCACCTACAAGAAACAGAAGTTTTAGACCACAGTCTCTGCCCTGAGGAAGAACCCAGGAGGTGAACCTGAGGATTCAGGGTGATGTGACTACAGCAGTCGGTGTCCCGGTGTGCTCCAGGGAACCCAACATCTGTGGTCAGAATTATAGCACCAGCTCTCCTGGGTCTCCAGCGTGCAGACAGCAGACAGTGGGACTTGCAAGTTCTGTGACCTGTGAGCCTGTTCCTCTACTGAATCCATCCTTCCTCTCCTGGGTCTCTAGGTAACGTACATACCAGAATCTACTGGTTCTGTGTCCCTGGAGAGCCCAGACTAGTGCACTGATAGATGAAAAGTAACAGAGAGATAGAAAGGCAGAAATTCAATCCATGAGGGAACCCCAAGAAAATGAAGATAAAAATGGAGAATTGGAAAGCAAATTCCTGGAAGAAAATTAACTCTGAGTAGAAATGGCACATGAAAGATCAGTACAATTTAAAATTGAGGAGGAAAGCTGGACACCCACCCTCTCTGAGCCAGGACAGAAACCTCCTGGCTACTGAGTTGCTTTCCTCTCCTGAGGTCAGAGGTAGCCTACCTTGGGCAATTTAGTGAGTATTTCAGTGCCTAGTCTTTAAAAACCAAAAGAGAGAAAAGACTGCTGGTACTATGGAGGGTTACAACCAGGATTCGATATGCTAATGTTTCATAGAACTAACGTAGCAATTGCACTTTTGAAAGAGTTGGCTGAGTTTTGGTTGAACTTTTTAATTTAATTTAATTTTATTTTATTGATTATGCTGTTACAGTTGTCCCGTTTTCCCCCTTCACTCTCCTCTACCCTGCCCACCCCCTCACACCCACATTCCCCCCCTTTAGTTCATGCCCATGTGTCATAAGTTCTTTAGCTTCTACATTTCCCATACAATTCTTGCCCTCCCCCTATCTATTTTCTACCTATTGTCTATGTTACTTATTCTCTATATCTTCTCCCCCCTCTCCTCCTCCCACTTCCCTGTTGCTAACCCTCCATGTGATCTCCATTTCTGTGGTTCTGTTCCTGTTCTAGTTGTTTGCTTAGTTTGCTTTTGTTTTAGGTTATGGTTGTTACAAACTGTGAGTTTGATGTCTTTTCTTACTATTCATATTTTTAATCTCCTTTTTCTTAGGTAAGTCCCCTTAACATTTCATAAAATAAGGGCTTAATGATGATGAACTCCTTTAACTTGGCCTTACTGGAGAAGCACTTTATCTGCCCTTCCATTCCAAATGGAAGCTTTGCTGGATAGAGTAATCTGGGATGTAGGTCTTTGCCTTTCATGACTTGAAATACTTCTTTCCAGCCCTTTCTTGCCTGCAAGGTCTCTTTCAAGAAATCAGCTGACATTCTGATGGGAACTCCTTTGCAGGTAACTGTCCCCTTATCTCTTGCTGCTTCTAGAATTCTCTCCTTCATTTTTACCTTGGCTAATGTAATTATGATGTGCCTTGGCGTGTTCCTCCTTGGGTCCAACCTCTTTGGGACTCTCTGAGCTTCCTGGACTTCCTGCAGGTCTATGTCCCTTGCCAGATTGGGAAAGTTCTCCTTTATTATTTGTTCAAATAACTTTTCCACTTGTTGTTTTTCCTCTTCCCCTTCTGGTACCCCTGTAATTCGGATGTTGGAATGTCTCAAGATGTCCTTGAGGTCCCAAAGCCTCTCCTCATTTATTTGAATTCTTGTTTCTTCATTCTTTTCTGTTTGGTTGTTCCTTTCTTCCTTCTGGTCCACTCCACTGATATGAGTCCCAGTTTTCTTCACATCACTACTGGTTCCCTGTGCATTTTCATTAGTTTCTCTTATCATACCATGCATTTGTTCACCTAATTTATGACCAAAGTCAACCAATTGTGTGAGCATCCTGATCACCAGTGCGTTGAACTGTGCGTCTGATAAGTTAGCTATCTCTCAGTGGCAGCCTGCCAAACCAATTTTTTTTAATTGGTTCTAGGGCTTTCAATTCTGTTTGAGCCATCTTTTTTATTTTTTATTTTCCTTTGGCCTGGTTGGGGCTGTTACATATGGGCAGTGGAGCCTTAGGTGTTCACCCGAGCGGTGCACCCCAGTTGCTGGGTTAGTGACATTTAAAGTGGGGGTGGGTCTGAGATGGAACAATGGCACCTGTACCACTTTCTGTAGGACTTCAGTCCCCTTTGTCGCTTCCCACAAGCAAATTGGGCCCTTCTGGTGCTAGCTCCCGGGTGTGTGGGCCTGTGCACTTTCTAGGACTCTGTGGGTTTCCCTGAGGAACCTCCTGTGAGGCTGAGAGAATCTCCTGGCCTCAACTACCACAGGTGTTTTCAGTCGGTGCTCATAGGCTTTGCTTCCCAGTGCTGGGTCCCTTGGTGGTGCGGTCTGTGTCACTGCCCGTTTTTGCTTAGTTTGTCTGTACATGAATGTGTGGCTGTGGACAGCCAGCTGCCTTGTGTGCCTCACTGGGTCTGCTCGTTGCCTCCTGCGTCCAGGGTCTTCCACCGGTCCATCCCCTGCCCCTGCTCTTCTGGGTCCCCCAACTGCCATCTGAGCCCTGCATGACAGTGTCTGCCAGCCACCGCTTTTTCCTGCTCAGACCCCTCGACCACTCTCCATAGGCCTCCCACTCCGCCCCTCCTTACCAGTCTGGATATATGGTAGTCAGACTTCCGTTCAGTTCATTTCTCTCTGTTCTGGTTGTTTTTTGTTTCTCAATTTTCGTTGTCCTTACTTTTGGTTGCGCGAGGAGGCAGAGTGCGACTACCTATGCCTCCATCTTGGCTGGAAGCTCTGAAATCTTAAAATATTCTTTTAATATAAAATAACATTTTTAATACCAGGTCTGTAACAGGCATGCAAGTTTCTTCTTATTTCTATTAAAAAAAAAAGCTAAATTAACCCAAATGAGGCGCTTGTTCCCCCTAGAGTTTCTCAAGGTAAAGACTTGTTTAAACCTGATGGGGCTGATGGGGCAGCCAGTTTGACCCCATAAGCTGGGTCTGGTGACACCAGCTGGGAAACATTATCTAGGTCTCTGGAAATTGCTGTACACTAGCTGGGTCTCTGGAAACACCCAGGTACCAGTAGCTGGGACTTTGGAAACAAGAGTTACAACTGTGCTTCACCAAGCAGGTTAGTTGTAGGAGGGGGCACCTGGTTAGTGAACCTCCTGCATGTTGACTAGAGGTCCCCAAAGTCCAGGTCTTCCCTCCAAGAGAAATGTGTAGATGACTTTCAAGAAGGAGATAATTAAATAGTGAAGCCCTCCAAGTCAGGGCCAAGTCCTCCTTTGCAAGAGTGGCGCCCCATGTCTCGAGGTGCAGAGACCAGGTGGTCCTGAGGTCAGTGTCTAGGGAGGGCTGTGTACACGCTGGACTCAGCTGTGAGCTCCGAGGGCTGTGGGTACTCGGAGCAAGCTGCTCTCTGTGTGAGGGCCTGCTGGTCCAGCTGGGCATATGTCACCTCCTGGGTGTCTCCTGCAGCAGGACTCTGAGGGACAGACCCAGGCTAGGTTAGTGTGGCCGAGGCTGAGGGGAGGGGGCTATGGGAAGGGGAGACTGGGCAGCCAGCTTCCACGTGGCCCCTGTGATTTCACCTCCCGAATCTCCATTGTGTGGCCTCCATCCACACAGAGCCTGAGTTGGTGAGTGTGACCCACAGAATATGGCAATAGTGAGGGCATCTCACCTCCAAGGAGAGACCACAAAAGACATTGTGGCTTTGGCCCATCCACTCTAGGATCCTGCCCTCTGGGGAGGCCAGCTACCATGCAGGAGCCCACCTGCCTGCAGAGGAACTGAGGCCCCCACACCCACCCATGCAGAGGTGGCAACCTACACGTGGACGATTCAGCCCCGATCAGGCCCTCAGTTGGACACAGCCCTGGTTGTCTGCACAGCAACCTCATGACAGTCCCTGAGCCAGCACCACCCAGCACATTCCATCTGCTTCCACATCCTCACCCAGGATGCTGGGACGATTTTGTGAACCCGTTAAAGTGCAGATGCTCTGCTACCCAGAAACCAGTGGCAAATACAAGGACTCACTGGGCTGTGCATGGCTCTGTTTTCCTCAGGAAGTGCATCCACTGTGGTGGCCACATCTGCAGGGGAGAGAACAGGGGTCAGCTCTTGGGGGTGAACCTTTGAAGCCCAATGTGCCTGAGAATTCACAGGGTCTGATTTTACACCCTCCTCCTCCAGAAGAGCCTGTAATGTTCCCAGACACCCTCCCACCCCCACTGCTTTTGGAACGGCACTGAGTGTGCATTTCCCTTCTCCCAAGAGGTCCCCTCTCCTTCTCCCTTTACCTGCTGGGCTCTCTATGAGGTCAACTGTAGGGCTGAGCCTGAGGAGAGAGAACAGGTGAGCATGAGGAGCACCTGGAGGCAGAGAACTGGAAGAGGGGTGTGCATGGTCACCCCCAGGGTGTCTCACCTCTCCTGGGGCCTTGGCTCCTCACCCTTGCTGCTGTGGGGCCTTGAGGACAGACAGGGGTGTGAATTAGGAGGGAGACTGTCTTCCCAGCACCCCAAATGCCTTCCCACATGGCCCCACTCTGACCCTGAGACTCACCACGTTTTTTCTGACACTGATGGTGGACTAAGAGGAGGGCCAGAAGGAGGAGACAGAGAAGAGAGGCCACACAGATCCTGACAAGAATATAAAGATGCTCTGTGGACAGGCCTGGGGGAGCAGGGGAGAGGGAACCCAGGTATCAGCAGTGTGCATTTACTGAGCACCTACTGCATACTATGCCTGTGCTGGGGGCTTGGCATGTTCACACACACATGGATCATCTCTCACATGCCTCATAGTCCTGCCACACAGGGACCATCACCCCCAATTTACAAAACTGGGGTCCTGAGTGAGGACATCCTCTGCCCACAGGAAGATGGCATAGCTGGAATGTGATGGACACCAACCCCATTCTTTCCCTCCCCCAAGTGGCACACTCCAGGTCCATTGCCCTCTGACCTCACCACTCACTGCTGGTCTTAGTGTCCTGGCAATTTGTCTGCATGTGTCCTAGGAGTGAGGAATCAGGGGGAAATAGGTCAAAGGCCAGAGATGGGCAGAGGAGGATCTGAGTGTCCCCAGCCCCTACCCAGGGGGTCTCCCTGGGTCTGGGACCCTCACCTGTTCTCTCCAGTGCCACTCTGCTGGTGGAACTTTCTGTGGGGATGGAAATACCGCATGTCAGTCCTGTCCAAATTGGTAACCACGTTTTATTGAATCCATTGATATTGGAGTTAAATAAATGTGTCTGTGCATCAAATGTATATATGTATATGTGTGTATATTTGAATATATACACATATATGTAATTCTTTTAAATTAATCCTTCACCTTGCTGACCCAGTCCCCAACCCCTCCCATCTGACAGCTGTGTTCTGTGCATCTGTGTCTCTGTTTCTATTTTCTTTGCCACATTATTTTGTTCATTAGACTCCACAAAGAAGTGACATCATATGGTATTTTTCTTTCTCTGACTTTCCTAGCCCAGGGTAGAGGGCTGGACCCCAAAGCCTGATCCCAACACACAGCCCCCCAAACCCCTCCAGGGTGTAGTCTCTAGTAACCAGCTGTGGAGGGGGCCTTTGTGGGTGAGAGGAGGGTGGAGCTGATGACTCTGGGGGCTCCTGTGAACAGGTCAGGAGAAGGCTGATGCCATGTGGGGGCTGCCTGGGGTTCATCCCACTGGGCCTAGCCCCTCTTCACCCTGTTTGTCCACCCACAGGCCACATTGGTCCATCACTCTGTCCAAGAAGACTCCTCACATTCCTGAGAAATGGGGATGGGAGTCAGGGAGAGCCCCCTGCTCCTTTCTGCTGAGGGGAAGTGGTCACTCCTCTCACCTCCCACCACCATGCTGCTCCTGACCCCATGAGTCAACAAGGAATTTCTCCTGTGAAACCCAGGAGGACATGGAGGGGGTCAGAGTGTCCCTGATGGACTCTGAGTCCAGGACATCTCAGGCCTGAACACACTGGGGAAGAACAGCTTCCACCCCAAAATTCCACAAAGCAACATCCAGCACTGGTCATGGCCCCTGGACGACATGAATTTCCAAAAAGGATCAATCATGCATACAGGACACATTACATGGGGCCCCACTGAGTCTGGCCTAGAATAAAAGGACAGTAAAACACCATCCTGCTGGGTGTGACAACTGTCTCCTTGAAAAGGGTCTGTCCCCAACTGACCTCTGGGAGTCCACTCCTCACCCAGCCCTGCAGGGACAGCTCTGTGTCCACAACAATGTCCAGCTTAGTGTCTAGGCCATTGTGGTGTCCAGAATGGACCAGGGTTCCAGGGTCCTGAGCCAGGTGTGAAGGCCAAAGGACATGAGTGCAGAGGGAAAGGGGAGTCACAGGGTTGGGGGCCAGCAGGAGGGCAGGGAGCCTGAAACAGAGGACAGGGGTGGGGACAGGGTGCAGGGACTTGGGGCAAACCTGAGGGTGGAGTGGAGACGTCGTCACCTGTCACCTTCAGCTCCAGGGGCTCACTGGCCACAGACCAGTCAGACCAGCTGGGCCCTTTATGATAGCGGCAGCGATAACTCCTGGCAGTATCATCACTCAGGACGTTGATACAGAAGATGGCCTCTGTCCCCTGTGATCCATGTTGAGAAGGGAATTCCTCATCCCAATAAGCAGATGGATTCTCCTAGGAAGGGGGTGAAGGTATACGTGAAGGCTTGAAGTCTGGTCCCTGTCCTGTGTTTCTGTGTGGGCTCTGGGATGTCTCTGCCCACTTGCCCAAGTTCATGCTCAGCAGTGAGCATTCTCTCCTGTGTGTCCTGAAACAGACCGAGTCCAGTATGTCAGCCATGGGTGTCTGTCCCACGTGTGCATGTGAGGCTCCCATTGGACCACCCTGGTGGGGAGAATGCTGAGCACATACTGAGTCTGAGAGAGTAGATGGCATGGTGCAGGGGCAGCTGCCACAGCCCCTGCTCAGCCTGATCCCCAGGACAACCCTGGAGAATCTGTGGAAGATGAGGTGTGTGAGGGGAGAGACTCCTATAAGAGTGGACAGTAGGACTTCTGGCCAAGATGGAGGCATAGGTAGTCGTACTGTGCCTCCTCGCGCAACCAAAACTAAGGACAACAAAAATTGAGAAACAAGAAACAACCAGAACAGAGAGAAATGAACTGAACGGAAGTCTGCCTACCATACATCCAGACTGGTAAGCAGGGGCAGAGTGGGGAACCTACGGAGATGGGTCAAGGGGTCCCGGCAGAAAAAATGGTGGCTGGCAGACTTGGGCGCACAGGGTGCAGACGGCAGTTGGGGAACCCCAGAATCTCAGGGACAGCTGATGGACCGGTGGCAGAACCTGAGCGCAGGAGGCAACGAGCAGACCCAGTGAGGCACACAAGGCAGCTGGCTGTCCGCAGCCACACATTCATGTGCAGACAAACTAAGCGAAAACGGGCTGTGACACTGACCGCACAACCAAGAAACACAGCGCTGGGAAATAAAGCCTAAGAGCACTGAATAAAACACCTGTGGGAGTTGAGACTGGGAGAATCTCCCATCATCACAGGAGAGCTCCCCGGGAAGACCCACAGAGTCCGAGAAAGTACTCAAGCAACAAAAAGGACAGAAGTCCTAGAGAGAGCAGAGCAGGTGCCATTGTTCCCGCTCAGACCCCGCCCCCACATAAATGTCACAACCCAGAGACTGGGGTGCCCCGCCCTGGTGAACAACTAAGGCTCCGCCACCCATACATAACAGCCGCAACCAGACCAAAGGAAAATAAAAATAAAAAAGATGGCTCAAACAAAATTAAAAGCCCCAGAGCCAATTTTTTTTAAGTGACCGAGAGATAGCCAACCTATCAGATGCACAGTTCAAAGCACTGGTGATCAGAAAGCTCACAGAATTGATTGACTGTGGTCATAAATTAGATGAACAAATGCAGGCTACGATAAGAGAAATGAAGGAAAACGCATGGGGAACCAATAGTGATGGTAAGAAAACTGGGACTCAAATCAATGGAATGGACCAGAAGGAAGAAAGGAACAACCAAACAGAAAAGAATGAAGAAACAAGAATTCAAAAAAATGAGGAGAGGCTTAGGAACCTCAAGGACATCTTTAAACATTCCAACATCCGAATTATAGGGGTACCAGAAGGGGAAGAGGGAAAGCAACAAGTGGAAAAGTTATTTGAACAAATAATAAAGGAGAACTTTCCCATTCTGGCAAGGGACATAGACCTGCAGGAAGTCCAGGAAGCTCAGAGAGTCCCAAAGAGGTTGGACCCAAGGAGGAACATGCCAAGGCACATCATAATTACATTAGCCAAGGTAAAAATGAAGGAGAGAATTCTAGAAGCAGCAAGAGATAAGGGGACAGTTACCTGCAAAGGAGTTCCCATCAGAATGTCAGCTGATTTCTTGAAAGAGACCTTGCAGGCAAGAAAGGGCTGGAAAGAAGTATTCCAAGTCATGAAAGGCAAGGACCTACATCCCAGATTACTCTATCCAGCAAAGCTTTCATTTAGAATGGAAGGGCAGATAAAGTGCTTCTCCAGTAAGGCCAAGTTAAAGGAGTTTATCATCACCAAGCCCTTATTATATGAAATGTTAAGGGGACTTACCTAAGAAAAAGAAGATTAAAAATATGAACAGTAAAAAAAAAATTCATCAAATGGAGGGTTAGCAACAGGGAAGTAGGAGGAGGAAGGAGGGGAAAAAGATATAGAGAATAAGTAGCATAGAGAGTAGGTAGAAAATAGACAGGGGGAGGGTAAGAATAGTATGGGACATGTAGACACTAAAGAACTTATGACACATGGGCATGAACTAAAGGGGGAAATGAGGGTGGGAGGGGATGGGCAGGGTGGTGGGGAGTGAAGGGGAATATGGGCCAACTGTAATAGCATAATCAATAAAATAAAGAATTAAAAAAAAAGAAAGGAAAGATTCAAATTTTGAACCAATAACATGAATTATTTATGTAGATGAATATAATGAGTTAGAAACCTTAGAGATGAGAAAACCCAATAGATGGACACATGAAAATAATTCTTCCCATCAAGGACGAGACAGAGGTGAAGGGCTATTTATGACAGTGGAGTACAGTATAGAGGTAATTTCCAGAATGCAGCATAGGGAGACCAGAAGTGGGGACTGAAGGTACTCAGGGACTGGAGTGAGGAGGGTGGACGTCATATCTATGGTGTCACAAAGAAAGAAGTGAGTGTGACATTTGGTAACAGCTCAAGACAGAAATAATCAAACATTTTACCGAGATAAAGAAAGACCAATCTAGTGTTATGGATATAGAAAAGAAATCTGTGTCTTGACTTTTTTTAAAATTGTTGTTATGTTGGGGCCTTAGCTTGCTAATGCCGTCAGCAAGACAGCATATTGCGGTCTGAGCCGCCAGTATTGCCCCCTGGGGGCATCTGCAGAGCACGCGAACCAGCGACCAATCAAGGTACTGATCACGCACCTAACTGACCAATCAAGGTACTGATCACGCACCTAACTGACCAATCACTAACAAGGGCACGAGGTGAACATGCACCGGGGCAGCCTATCAGAGCAACTTCCCTTTTCCCGTCCCTATATAACCCCCACCGCTTAAATAAAATTTTGCAGCTTGAACAGAATCCTTTGTCTTGCTGCCGTTCTTCGCGCCTCTTGTTCCCACCCCTATTCATCCATTGCAGGTAGGCTCGGGACCCTCGTTGACTGCTCCGCAGGCCGGAGCATTGTTCAAGTACAGTTTTCTACCTTTTACTCCCATCCCAGTCCACCTCCCCCAGCCCTCCCCACCTCCCTCCCATCTCCACCCCCACTTGTTTTTGTCCATGTGTCCTTTATACTTGTTCCTGCACACCCTTCCCCTTTTCCCCTGAAATTCCCTCCCCTCTGCCCTCTGGTCTCTGTCAGCCTGTTCTCTATTTCAGTGTTTTTGGTTATATTTTGCTTGTTTGCTCTTTTGTTTAGGTTCCTGTTAAAGGTGAGATCATATGGTATTTGTCTTTCACCACCTGGCTTACTTCACTTAGCATAATGCTTTCCAGCTCCATCCATGCTGCCGCAAAGAGTAG
This sequence comes from Tonatia bakeri, assembly GCA_004024845.1. Taxonomy (NCBI): domain Eukaryota; kingdom Metazoa; phylum Chordata; class Mammalia; order Chiroptera; family Phyllostomidae; genus Tonatia; species Tonatia bakeri. The sequence goes on from PVIA01017681.1 coordinate 12,163, forward strand.
GAGCTTCTTCTTTCTTCCTGCTGCATAGAATTCCATTGTGTAAATGGACCATAGTTTTTTGATCCATTCATTTACTGATGGGCATCTAGGTTGCTTCCAGCACTTAGCAATTGTAAATTGTGGTGCTATGAATACTGCAGTGCACAGGCTCTTTTGAATTGGTGTTTCAGGGTTCCTAGGATATAATCCTAGCAGTGGAATTGCTGGGTCAAAAGGAAGATCCATTTTTTTTTTTATTTTATTTTCATCTTCGATCAAGTACAGTTTTCTCCCCTATACTCCCAATCCAGCCCACTCACCCCTCCCAACTTCCCTCCCATTACCACCCTCCCCCTAGTCTTTGTCCATGTGTCTTTTAACTTTGTAAAAGGAAGATCCATTTTTAGTTTTCTGAGGAAATTCCATACTGTTTTCCACAGTGGTTGTACCAGTCTGCAGTCCACCTACAGTGCACTAGGGTTCCCTTTTCTCCACAACATCTCCAACACTTATTGTTTGTTGCTTTGTTTATGATGGCCATTCTGACTGGTGTGAAATGGTATCTCATTGTGGTTTTAATTTGCGTCTCTCTGATAGCTAGTGATACTGAGCATCTCTTCCTGTAGCTCTGGACCCTCCATATGTCCTCCTTGGAGAAGTGTCTGTTCAAGTTCTTCGTCCATTTACTAATTGGGTTGCTTGTTTTCTTAGAGTGGAGTCGTTCATATATTTTGGAGATGAAACCCTTGTGTGAGGTATCATTGGCAAATATGTTTTCCCATACAGTTGGTTCTCTTTTCAGTTTAATACTGTTTTCTTTAGCCATGCAGAAGCTTTTTATTTTGATAAGATCCCATTTGCTTCTTCTTCCCTTTATGTCCCTTGCTCTAGGGGACATATCAGTGACAATGTTGCTGCGTGAAATATCTGAGATTTTCCTGCCTATGTTCTCCTCTAGGACTTTGATGGTGATGGCTTATATTGAAATCTTTTATCCTCCTTGAATTTATTTTTGTGTATGGTGTAAGTCAGTGCTCGAGTTTCATTTTTTGCACATAGCTGTCCAGCTCTCCCAACACCGTTTGTTGAAGAGGGTATTTTTACTGCATTTTATGTTGCTGCCCCTTTGTCGAATATTAACTGACCCAAGAGACTTGGGTTTATTTCTGGGCTCCCTGTTTTCTTCCATTGGTCTACATGCCTGTTTTTCATACCAGTACCAGGCTGTCTTAATTACAGTGGCCTTGTAACAGAGTTTGGTATCAGGTATTGTGATCCCTCCTACTTTACTCTTCTTTCTCAAAATTGTTGCAGCAACTCGGGGTCATCTATGGTTCCATATAAATTTTTGAAGTGTTTGTTCTCTGTCTGTGAAATATGCCATAGGTACTTTAATAGGTATTGCATTGAATCTGCAAATTGCTTTGGGTAGTATGGACATTTTGATGATATTAATTCTTCTGATCCATGAACAGAGTATATATTTCCATTTGTTTGTGTCTTCCTTGACTTCTTTCTTCAGTATTGTGTAGTTTTCTGAGTACAGATCTTTTACCTCCCTGGTTACGTTTATTCCTAGGTATTTTATTTTTCTTGTTGCTATATCAAATGGATTTTTTTCTTGATTTCTGCTTCTGCTGTTTCATTGTTGGTGTACAAAAATGCCTTTGATTTCTGGATATGGACTTTTTATCCCGCTGTTTTGCCAAATTCATTTATTAGGTAGAACAGTTTTTTGGCAGAGTGTATAGGATTTTCTATGTACACTATCATGTCATCTGCAAACAATGACAGATTTGTTTCCTCCTTTCCAACTTGGATGCCTTTTATTTCCTTTTCTTGTCTGATAGCTGTGGTTAAAACTTCCAATACTATGTTGAATAGAAGTGGTGAAAGTGGACAACATTATCTTGTTCCTGATCTTAGTGGAACAGATTTTAGTTTTTGCCCATTCAGTGTGATGTTGGCTGTAGGTTTCTCATGTATGGCCTCTATTATGTTGAGGAATGCTCCCTCTATTGTCACTTTGCTGAGTGTTTTTATCATAAATGAGTGCTGTAGCTTATCAAATCTTTTTCTGCTCCTATTGATGTGCTCGTGTGATTTTTGTCTTTTCTTTTGTTTATGTGATGTATTACATTTACTGATTTGCGAGTATTGTGCCATTCTTGCATCCCTGGGATGAATCCCACCTGGTTATGGTGTATGATCTTTTTAATGTGTTGTTGGATGTGGTTTGGCAATATTCTGTTGAGGATATTAGCATCTATGTTCATCAGCAATATTGGCCTGAAGTTTTCTTTCTTTGTTGTGTCTTTATCTGGTTTTGGGATTATGATGGTGCTGGCTTCATAAAAAGAGTTTGGGAGTCTTCCATCATTTTGGATATTTTGGAATAGTCCGTGAAGGGTAGGGGTTAGCTCTTCCTCAAATGTTTTATGGAATTCTCCTGTGAAATGATCCAGTGCAGGGCTTTTGTGTGTCAGGAGTTTTTTAATTACTGCTTCAATTTCATCTGCTGTTATTGGTCTGTTCAGGTTTTCTGCTTCTTCTTCACTGAGTTTTGGAAGATTAAATTTTTCTAGACATCTGTTCATTTCACGTAGGTCAAATTTCTGGCCTATAGTTTTTCATAATAATTTCTTACAATCCTTTGTATTTCTGTGCTTCTGGTTGAAATCTCTCCTCTTTCGGACAGGTGGAGAGTGACCAGAGGAGAGAGAAGAGGGATTTCGGGGGAGAGGGGGAGGGGTTTATAGGATCAAAGTTAAAGGACACATGGATAAAAGCTAGGGGGAGGGTGGTAATGGGAGGGAGGGAGG
>PVIA01017682.1:0-14963 GCA_004024845.1 Tonatia bakeri
CCCGAAATCCCTCTTCTCTCTCCTCTGGTCACTCTCCACCTGTCCTCTAATGCAGTGTCTTTGACTATACCCTGCTTCTTTCTTTGTTTTGTTGTTTAGGTTCCTGTTAAAGGTGAAATCATATGGTATTTATCTTTCACTGACTGGCTTATTTCGCTTAGCATAATGCTTTCCAGTTGCATCCATGATGTTGCTTAGGGTAGGAGGTCCTTCTTTCTTTCTGTGGCATAGAATTCCAAGGAATGGAGCTCTTAACAAATGCAAAGTATTCATCTTCTTCCCCCATTGCCATTTATCCTAAAAGTATCTGAAAGCTACTTTCTATTTAGCTGGAATTGGGAGATCAAGCTGGCTTTCCCTTTGCCACCATCCTTCTTGCCAAAGACTGAGCAATAACTGTGCCTACTGTCCTTTCCACTCAATCAAGAAGCAACCACTGGAATGTTAAAAGCCCACTGTATTATGACTCCTGGAACAAAAACCATTTGAGAGAGAGGCCTACTATCCATGCCTACCTCAACATTTAAATCCTCTTTTAATTGAGGAAATTTTGGGCTCACAACCACTGGGATTATTATCCAGTGTTTACAATGGGCATGAGAAAACAGTAACCTGTTTTCATGATGACAAGATTTTCTGTCAGATTTTTTTAACTGACTTTCTAAAGTGAAAATACCTACAGTATTGCCACCCTTTATCTCTCAGAAGAATACAGGAGCTCTGTATTAGTTATCTACAGCTGTGTAACAAATTACCCAAAACTTACTGACCTAAAACAACAAACATTTATTATCTCTCTTTTGATAGGTCAAGAATTTGGGAGCAGCTAGACTGGGTCTTGGGACTCAAGGTCTTTCTCATAAGATTTCAATCAAGGTGCCAGATGGGGCTGCAATCTCATCTCAGTGAGGATCTACCTCCAAGGTCACTCAAATAGCTATTGGCAGGATTCAGTTTTTTGGGGACAATCGGTCCAAGATTCTCAGATTTTCGCTGGGTGTTGGCCAGAAGCATCTTTGAATTCTTTGTCCCAAGGACATATCCATAAGGCAGTTCACAATGTGGCAGTTTGCTGCTCCCAAAGTGAGTACTTTCTGAGAGAGTGAGAGGGCTTTTGGTAGCTTGATTTCAGAAGGGACATCTTGTGACTTTTGCCATATCCTCCTAACTAGAATCCAGTCATTGGATTCAGCCCACACTAGAAGGGAAGGTATTACACAAAGGGCATAAATACTAGGAGGCAGGGACCACTAGGGGCCCTCTTAGAGGCTGTCTACTACAGGTAGTTAATTCATTGTGTTTAGAAGCCTGGCAAAAACCATGTTTTCCAAGGTCAGTTAGTGGCTTGACAATCAGTGAAAAATATTTGTTGTTTATCTTCTTTATGTAGGAGGTAACTAGTAAGCCAGGTATTTGAACAATAGAAAATATGCCCGAATCTTTCCCAAAATATTTGTCATATCTCCTTCTGTAATAATACATGGAGCTTATATTTATTTCTATTTTATTTATTCTATAATTATAGAGTGCAGAAAGTCAAAATTATCTAATGTAGCACTATGCTAAGTGAAATAACCCAGATGGTGAAAGGCAAATACCATATGATCTCACCTATAAGTGGAACCTAATCAATAAAACAAACAAGCAAGCAAAATATAACCAGAGACATTGAAATTAAGAACAATCTGACAGTAACCAAGGCGAAGTGGGAGAGGATAATGAGGGGAAAGGGGGGAAGGGTTTTCCGGAACAATTATAAAGGACACATTGACAAAACCAAGGGGGTTGGAATCAGGGGAGGGAGGTAGGGAGGCTAGGGTTGGGGGGAGTGGTGGGTGTAAATGCAGAAAATAGTACTTGAACAACAATAAAAATATTTAAAAAATTATCTGATGACATGGAATGATCTATTCTATGTAATCACGTTGAGGAAGTCTTCATGAGCACATAAATATTATCTATAATTTATAGAGGTAATACAGCATAGAGCTGGAAAGTATTGACTCTGGCATCAAGGGATTTTAAGTTCAAATACTTATTTAGCCAACAAGTAGTGGTATGACTTTGGGCAAGAAAGTTAATTTGTCTGTGTCAGTTCATTTACCTACATAATGAGGATTAAAACAATTTTCGCATCATAAGGTTATTGTAAAGATTAAATAAAGTCATATATTTAAAGAGAGGAGCACTGAACCTAGCACACAGTTGGTACTTGACACAAAATGCCATGTTATATGATTTATTGATATTTTGATGTAAGGTCACTAGATCACTTCTGATTGAAGAATCTGGAATTCAGGACTCATTCTAGAACCCTGTACCCTATGATATTACATTTTCCTTTATTTTCCCTGCTATAGCAAAAATTTCACAATGCTTTAATGTCTTTCAAGAATATTTTTTCATTTTTTTCTCTCACACCTATTTTCTATTGTGAGTCAATACTTATAGTTTTGACATATTCGTCAGCAAAAAAGAAACATTATAGTTTTACAGAAACCCATTTTGGGGTAATCATGACATATCAGAGGAAGAATTTCTAACTCCACCAAGCTTGAAGAGTGATTTATGGACAATGACAAGTTAAAATGAGCTAGTTTCCCATGCTGATATAAAACAGGTACTAGGAATTTTGTCCTTCCTGGTCTCTGACTCTCCTCCTTAAAAAGTTATGTATTCTGATCCACTTCTCTATTTTTTCTGACTTTGCCATTATTTTCTCATGAGCAGACATCACTCTAAGTTTTCTTACTGCTTTTGTCCAAGGGGCAAGTCTCCAAAAATCATTGGTCAAGCTCTCTTGCCTTTATTTTGATGAAGCTTTGTATACTCCCTGCAGCAGAATCAGTGTTTATATTATAGTTTTAATTTGTCATCCCAGTCTTAGAATTTTGGGGCACATTCCGCCTTTACTACCACCTATATATTTCCACCTGACAGAGGGGGCTGATAGGACTAAGGACTCCTATTGTGCTGTGTGTTCCTGGGGACTTTGTAGTTCAGCATTCATGTTTATCTGCTCCTTTGAGTTCTTGTTACTTTTGTGCCTTTGGCTTCCTGAGACATAGGAACAAACTTCTATTTTGATTGACAAGTAGGAGTTGCAATAGATAATTGATGTCACTCATCCTTAGCCAGTTACTACTACCCAAATGGTATAGTTTTGTGTGACAGGAAAGGTATTTTATTAAAAAAATGATATGACAGGTTACTCTGCTTTCAGGTATTCCTTGTAAGCATCTGAACTAGGCCTTCACCCAGAAACTTGAGTACACTCTTTTTTTTATATTTTATTGATTATACTATTACAGTTGTCCCATTTTTTCTCCCCTTTCTCCTCCACCCTGCACTCCACTTCCCTCCAGCAAGTTCATATCCATTAGTTCATATCCCCCCATTAATTTATATCCATGGGTCATACATATAAGTTCTTTGGCTTCTCCATTTCCTATACTATTCTTAACCTCCCCCTGGCTATTTTGTACCTATTGGTTATGCTTCTTAATCCCTGTACCTTTTCTCCCATTCTCCCCTCCCCCTCCCTGCTGATAACCCTCCATGTAATCTATGTGATCTCTATTTCTGTGATTCTGTTCCTGTTCTAGTTGTTTGCTTTTTGTTTTTGTTTTTGGGTTCAGTTATTGACTCTGTGTTTAAGATTGTTGAAGAATTTAAAACCAGTCAGCTTCTTCTTTTGTGATGAGAAAGTTTCATCCTATGTGGAATCAAATAGGCAGTTTGAGATGACAAGGAAATCAACAATTACTGAACATGAACTGTATGCCAAGCTCTGATCTCAGTACAGTTTATCTGGTTAACTCATCTAATGCACACCACAACCTTGAGAAATAAGTACTACTATCCCCATACTACAGATGGGATCATTGAGGCCCAAAGAGAACTCCAAAATTACCCATAGATGGTGGATCTAGGATTTAGTCTCAGCATTGTCTGAATCTAAAGGTTCAGTCCTACTATGCTGAAGAGAAGGATACTGTACCATTGTTGAGACCCAGCAACATGTCATAATAATAATAGCTAAATCTATAAAGCATTTCCTAAAGTTCCAGACAATGTTGTAACTTTTAATTAATCAAATCCTAATGACAACCCTGTGAGATAATTATTATTATTTCCATTTTACAAATAAAAGAACTGAGGCATAGCTTGCTCAACATCATAGAGCTTTAAGGTGGTAAGGTCAGCATCTAACAACAGCCAGTATGACTCAATAATCTCAATAATGCACCCAATCTCCTACACTCGTCATCACATTTGGTTAATTAATCAGGTTTTAGCAAATCCTTTTGATTTAGTTGTCTATTGTTATAGAACATACTATCCAAAAACTTAGTGGACTAAAAAAATGATTTTATTTTGTTCATGATATTAGGAGACAGGAATTCCAAAAGGGCTCAACTGGGCCCTTTCTAAATCCATGAAGCATTAGTTGAGGTGACTGGGGATAGAGCTGCTTCTAGGTGAATTCTTCATTATAAGCCAAGTGCTTTGTTTTCTCTCCCTCTCTCTCTCCCTCCCCCTCCTTTCCACTCGCTCCATCTCTTTTCATCGGGATTTCATCTTCTATGTGTCTTGGGCTTCTCATAGTGTGGTAGTTTCAGGGTAGTAACACTTCTAACCTGGTGGCTGGCTTCCAAGCTGCAAGAAGAAAAATTTTCTAGGCCAACTAATGGTTTTGCATAGAATTGTCACAGTGTCACTTCTGTCATATTTTAAAGGTCAAAGCAATCACAGAGCCTACCCATATTTAAAAGGTAGAGGAATAGACTCCTTCTCTGGCTGGAGTGGTAGCAAGGTCACATTACAGGAAAGCATGTCAGTTGGCAATTTTTGAAAAAAATAACCTGCTTCACCCTCTTTCCCAGCACAATCAGTCATGATTAGTGACTTAACTGTCACAAACAGAATCAAACTGGTAAAGGAATTGTTGAAGAATTTAAAACACAGTGATGTATCATTTATTTTAGCACTGTAATTTAAGAGATTTTCCTTAGATAATATGTGAAAATATACCTTGTATATTATTGTTTTTTATTGTTTATTTTTTTATAAGGTGATCACATGTACTTTTTAAATTAAATACTTTTGAATTTTATAGTTGTTCCAGTAAATCCTTCACACTTTCCCCCCATTACCCCTTCCCCTTTCCCCTCTGGTTACTGTCTGTTTGTTCTTAATTTCATTGGCTTTGGTTATATTTTGCTTGCTTGTTCATTTTGTTGATTAGGCTCCAGTTAAAGGTGAGATCATCTGATATTTATCTTTCACCACCTGGCTTATTTTGTTTAGCATAATACTTTTCAGTTCCATCCATGCTGTTGCAAAGGGTAGGAGCTCTTTCTTTCTTTCTGCTGCATAGAATTCCATCGTGTAAATGTTCCATCGTTTTTTGATTTACCCATTTACTGATGGACACTTAGGTTGCTTCCAACACTTGGCTATTGTAAATTGTGCTGCTATGAATATTGGGGTGCATAGGTTCTTTTGGATCAGTGTTTCAATGTTCTTAGGATATAATCCTAACAGTGAAATTGCTGGGTCAAAAGGCAGATCCATTTTTAGTTTTTTGAGAAAATTCCATACTGTTTTCCATAGTGGTTGCACCAGTCTGCAATCCCACCAACAGTGCACTAGGTTTCCCTTTTCTCCACAACCTCTCCAACACTTGTTGTTTGTTGCTTTGTTGATGATGGCCATTCTGACAGGTGTGAAGTGGTACCTTATTGTGGTTTTAATTTGCATCTCTCTGATGGCTAGTGACGCTGAGAATCTTTTCATATGTCTCTTGACCATGTGTATGTACTCCTTGGAAAAGTGTCTGTTCAAGTGCTTTGCCCAATTCTACAATAAAACAACTTAATGGTGTTTCCTGATTGACTGAAATTTCATAATTTTTCATGCCTAAAAAATGTTTGTTCTCCATCACAAGAGACCCATCCTTCACCAAGATTTAGGATAACTCCCAATGAATGTAAAATATATTGAGGGAAAGGGTCATAGATGACATAGAGTTTGTTTTGTAGAATAAGTATTATACATAAGCCACAGACATAGATCTGCTGTCATCTGGACTGGCATAACACAAGGAAGTTTATTGATTATCCTGGGCATATATCAACCATCCCAGTATATGGAAGTATGCTTATGTTGTTAAGGATGTTAAATGTAAATTGTGCATGAAGTTGCACTGCCTTTGAAAGAGTATGATAATCAAAAGCTATTAAACTCAGTCTAGGACCTATAAGAGCAGTTCATATGACCTGTCTTCAATGCCAACATATTTTGTACCATGTTCCCACTGGCATAAGTCTTGGAATCCAATGGTTCAAGAACCAGGACTTTTGATGGTCTGAGGACAAGAGAAGATGAACATTTCAGCTTAAGAGGACAGAGTTTGTCCTTTCTCTACCTTTTTGTTCCCTTTGGGCTCCCAGCGGACTAGATGGTACCCACCCACATTGGTGAGGATGGATCTGTGCCCTCAGTCTACTGAATCAAATACTAACCTTTTCCAGAAACATCCTCACAGAAAAACCCAGAAATAATGTTTTGCCAGTTATTTGGTATTTTTTAGGTTAACTCATAAACTTAACCATCACATTACATAATTTAAAAAGAAAGTGGATGAATATATAAAAGTTGTCTTTGGCCTCCAATAAAAGATTAATGACCTAAAAGCGAACACAATAAAAGCAAAGATGTCACAATAGTTTGAGAAAGGGAAAAGTTTTGGGAAAATTGAGTGGTCATATGGCACATGGTAGTAAAAGATTGCTGATCTCAAAAGAACCTTCTCTTTAGCAGAACCACTTAAAAACAGGCTCACCACTGCCACAGAATCTTTGTACCACTTGTTCCTTGTACCTGAAACACTCACTAGTGCCCTTTTGAATAAAACCCAAATACTCACTTTTCCAATTTCTTCAAGTTTTTATACAAATTCCACCTTCTGAGTGAGGGTTTTCCTATATTACAAATTGCAACTTCCTTGTCCCACAAATTATCTCTTTTCTAGTATATTTTTCCCTTAGCATTCATTATCATATGACACATGGTATATTTCAATTATTTATTTGGTTTATTATCTGTGTTATTCCACTAGATTTTAGTGTGATCGCCATGAAGGCAGGGAATTTTGTTCTTCTCACTGATGTATCCACAGCCCCTAGAAGAGTTGTCTTGGAAATAACAGGTGCTCAATTAAAGTGTATGAACAAAAGAATGAAAAAATGCATGAATGAATTAATATTTACACTGTGAATACCAGTTTAACTCTATCATGTCCACCTTATTTATCATATTAATGCTATTAATTTGTATTTATCATTTTGTGGTTTTGTTCATATTTCTTTGTAAGCTTATTTTTATTTATATTTGTACAATAATATTACATAACAACAGCTTATTATACCTAGCATTATGTTTCTACATATTTAAATAAAAGATAACACTTGAAGTCTTTGGTTTTTTTCTTTAAAAAAGATTTGTACATTGTTTCAATTTAAAAAGGAATATTATATACAAAGATTGCTGGCTAGTGAGAGTATCAGGAGGGGTCCTGCTTGCTGAAACACTCTGTGATTCAACCTTTGTGTTTCATATTTCAAGTCTCCCTTCCCCCCGTGCAGCTTGCCTCAGACAGCAGAAATTGTAGGGAACAAGACAACAGGATGTGGGCCACTGAGGAGCCTTTTTACAAAAAAAAAAAAAAAAGCACTATTACTAAATCCAGATTCTCCCCTGCCCATTAGTGTTACTTAAAAATTGCAACAGCTTTAAAAATCTATCTTTTAAATAATGTCTCATTTATCTGAAATTGTAGCTATTGTAATGCATATTCAGAAATTTATGTGGTAGTGTATATTTTCCTCCTTAAGTTGATGGGTGTAACTATTAGGCAGTTGTTGAATGAACTGAAAAATCAATTGTTCTGGGGATGATTTCTCTACCAATCATTCTATCTCAAAGTGTTTTGATGGGGTTCCAGCCAAGATGGAGATGTAGGTAGAAATACTTTGCTTGCTCGCACAACCAAATGGATAACAACCAATCTAAAAACAATAAACAAACAGAAGTGCCAGAAAATCAAACTGCATTGAACTCCGACAACTAAGGAGTTAAAAAAAAAAACATTCACTGATACAGGTGGGGGGATGAAGCTGGGCAGAGAGGTTGTGCAGCAAAGTGTAGGACCATGCAGGTGAGGTGGGGCTGACTGAGAGAACTCGTGGCAAGGCTGTGGACTGTGCAGGAAAGGCAGGGCTGGCTGAATGGGAAACTAAAGACTCAAAGCTAGCTGTAAACCACTGTGGGGGTTACCACAGTGGGAGAAACTCCCAGTCTCACATGAGGAAGTTTGTTGGAAAGTGGGGCTAGAGTCAGTAAGTGAGCCGCATTGTTCCCTCTCTGACCCCTCCTCCACAGACAGCACCACATTGCAGCAAAGAGGGTTGCCCACCCTGGCAAATACCTAAGGCTCTTCACCCTTCCAACACAACAGGTGCACTGAGACAAAGAAATATGGCCCAAATGAAAGAACAGATAAAAAAAAAACTCCAGAAAAAGGGCTAAGTGATGAAGAGAAAGCCAACATATCTGATGCAGATTTCAAAACACTGGTAATCAGTTTGCTCACAGAACTGGTAGAGCTCGGTTGCAAAATGAAGGAACAAATGAAGGCTACCCAAAGTTAAATAAAGCAAAATATACAGGGAACCAACAGTGAAGGGAAGGAAATTGGGACTCAAATCAATGATTTGGAACAAAAGGAAGAAATGAACATACAACCAGAACAGAATGAAGAAATAAGAATTCAAAAAAAATGAGGAGAAGCTTAGGAAAATCTGGGGCAACTTGAAATGTTCTAACATCTGAATCATAGGGGTGTCAGAAGGAGAAGAACAAGAGCAAGAAGCTGAAAACTTCTTTGAACAAGTAATGAAGGAAAACTTCCCCAGTCTGGCAAAGGAAATAGACTTCAGGAAGTCCAGGAAGCCCAGACAGTCCCAAAGAAATTGGACCCAAAGAGGAACACACTAAGGCACATCAGCATTAAGTTACCCAAGATTGAAGATAAGGAGAAAATCTTAAAAGTAGCAAGAGGAAAGGAGACAGTTACCTATACAGGAGTTCCCATAGGGCTATCATCCGATTTCTCCAAAGGAACCTTACAGGCAAGAAGAGGCTGGGAAGAAGTATTCCAAGTCATGAAAAGCAAGGACCTATATCCAAGATTACTCTACCCAGCAAAGGTATCATTTAGAATGGAAGGGCAGATAAAGTGCTTCTTGGATAAGGTAAAGTTAAAGGAATTCATCATCACCAAGCCCTTATTACAGGAAATATTAGATGGACTCATCTGTGAAATAGAAAAAGATTAAAAAAAACTATGCACAGCAAAATGACAACAAACTCACAACTATCAACAACTGAACCTAAAAAATGAAAACAAAATCTTAGCAAAGAACTATAACAGGAACAGAATCAGAGAAATGGACATCACATGGAGGTTTTTCAGTGGGGAGGGGGGGATGAATGGAGGGTACAGGTACAGGGAACAAGAAGCATAATTGGTAGGCATAAAATAGATGGAGAAAGGTAAGAATGGTATAGGAAATAGAGGAGTCAGAGAACTTATATGTACAACCCAGGGGCATAAAATAAGAAGGAGAATGCTGGAGGGTTGGGAGTTCAAGGCAGAGGGGGGTTAAAGGGGGAACATTGGGAAAAATGTAATAGCATAAATAATACTATATACTTTTTAAAAAGTGCTTTGATGGTGTTACCTCAGTGCTTCAGATACTTGACTCAGATACAGGCCGAAGTGTCAGTGGTGTTATGGATGAGATATGAGACAAATTCACATGGAGTACAGAGTCCTGTGGAGGAAAAGGGATGGAACGGCTACCCTCTCAATGGGAGGGTGCCTCAGAGTGGTCTGGCCACTCTCTCTAGAGGAGAGTACACCAATCCTTCCCATCACAGGTTTTTTATTGGCTTTAATTTGCACAGGAATACAGGTAAAGTTCATTAATCATTGTCAGGCAGTAAGGATCAAACAATAGATAGCACACAAAGAACTACGAGGGCTTATACTGAGTCAGGGTCTGTTAGCTAAATGGCTACAAAACTTCAGGAAAAAAACACATTTCCTGCCTGGGCCTTTATCATTTAATTAAGAACATTCTTTTTTTAATTTTATTTTAATCATTGTTCAAATACAGTTTTCTCCCCTTTACTCTCAGTCCAGCCCACCCATCCCTCACTCCCAACTTCCCTCCCATTACCACCCTTCCCCTAGTTTTTATCCATGTGTCCTTCAACTTTGTTCCTGTAAACCCTTCCCCTTTTCTCCCCAAACTCCCTCTTCTCTCTCCTCCGGTCACTTTCTGCCTGTCCTCTATTACAGTGCCTTTGACTATATTTTGCTTCTTTCTTTGTTTTGTTGTTTAGGTTCCTGTTAAAGGTGAGATCATATGGTATTTATCTTGCACTGCCTGGCTTATTTCACTTAGCATAATGCTTTCCAGTTCCATCCATGATGTCGCAAAGGGTAGGAGCTCCTTCTTTTTTTCTGCTGCATAGAATTCCATTGTGTAAATGTACCATAGTTTTTTGATCCATTCATTTACTGATGGGCATCTAGGTTGCTTCCAGCACTTAGCTACTGTAAATTGTGCTGCTATGAACATTGGGGTGCAAAGGTTCTTTTGGATTGGTGTTTTAGGATCCTTAGGATATAGTCCCAGCAGTGGAATTGCTGGCTCAAAAGGTAGATCCATTTTTAGTTTTCTAAGGAAGTTCCATACTGTTTTCCATAGAGGTTGTACCAGTCTACAGTTCCACCAAGAGTGCACTAGTGTCCCCTTTACTCCACAACCTCTCCAACACTTGTTGTTTGTTGTTTTGCTTATGATGGCCACTCTGACTGGTGTGAAGTGATACCTCATTGTGGTTTTAATCTGCATCTCTCTGATAGCTAACGATATTGAACATCGTTTCATGTGATTTTGGATCTTCTGTATGTCCTCCTTGGAGAAGTTTCCATTCAAGTCCTTTGCCCATTTTTTAATTGGGTAGCTTGTCTTCTTAGAGTGGAGTCATGAAAGTTCTTTATATATTTTGGAGATTAAGCCCTTGTCTGAGGTATCATTGGCAAATATGTTTTTCCAGACAGTTGGTTTTCTTTTTATTTTGATACTGTTTTCTTTAGCAGTGCAGAAGCTTTTTTATTTAGATGAGGTCCCATTTGTTTACTCTTTCCTTTATGTCTCTTACTCTAGGGGACATGTCAGTAAAAAAGTTCTTGCGTGATATATATGAGATTTTCCTACCTATGTTACCCTCTAGTACTTTAATGGTGTCACGGTTTATATTTAAGTCTTTTATCCACCTTGAACTTATTTTTGTGTATGGTGTAAGTTGGTGGTCGAGTTTCATTTTTTTGCATTTAGCTGTCCAGTTCTCCCAACACCATTTGTTGAAAAGGCTATTTTTACTCCATTTTATGTTGCTGCCTCCTTTGTCAAATATCAATTGACCGTAGAGACTTGGGTTTATTTCTGGGCTCTCTGTTCTGTTCCATTGGGCCATTTGCCTGTTTTTATGCTAGTACCAGGCTGTTTTGATTACAGTGGCCTTGTAGTATATTTTAGTGTCTGGTATTGTGATCCCTCCTACTTTACTCTTCTATCTCAAAATTGCAGTAGGTATTCGGGGCCACTTATGGTTCCATATAAATTTTTGAAGTTTTTGTTATATATCTGTGAAATAAGCCATTGGTACTTTAATAAGTATCGTGTTGAATGTGTAAATTGCTTTGGGTAGTATGGACATTTTAATGATATTATTTCTCCCAATCCATGAACATGGTATATGTTTCCATTTGTTTGTCTCTTCCTTGATTTCTTTCCTCAGTGGTATATTGTTTTCTGGATACAGATCTTTTACCTCTTTGGTGAGGTTTATTCCTAAGTATTTTATTTTTCTTTTTGCTATTTCAAATGCGATTTTTTCCTTGATTTCTACTTCTGCTGTTTCATTGGTGGTGTATAGAAATGCCTTTGATTTCTGGATATTGACTTTGTATCCCACTGTTTTGTCATATTTTTTTATTAGGTCAAGCAGTTTTTTGGTAGAATCTATTGGATTTTCTAAGTATACTATCATGTCATCTGCAAACAATGACAGTTTTCTTTCCTCCTTTCTGATTTGGATGCCTTTTATTTCCTTTTCTTGTCTGATTGCTGTGGCTAAAACTTCCAATACTATATTGAATAAAAGTGGTGAAAGTGGACAATGTTGTCTTGTTCCTGTTCTTAGTGGAAAAGATTTTAGTTTTTTCCCATTGAGTATGATGCTGGCTGTAGGTCTCTCATACATGGCCTTTATTATGTTGAGAAATGTTCCCTCTATTCCCACTTTGCTGAGTGTTTTTATCATAAAAGGATGCTGTACCTTATCAAATGCTTTTTCCGCATGTATTGATATGATCATGTGATTTTTGTCTTTGCTTTTGTTTATGTGATGTATTACATTAACTGATTTGTGAATATTGAACCATCTTTGCATGGCTGGGAAGAAACCCACTTGGTCATGGTGGATGATCTTTTTAATGTATTGTTGGATGCGGTTTGCCAGTATTTTGTTGAGGATTTTAGCATCAATGTTCATCAGAGATATTGGCCTGAAGTTTTCTTTCTTCGTTGTGTCTTTATCTAGTTTGGGAATCAGGATGATGTTGGCCTCATAAAAAGAGTTTGGGAGTGTTCCATGTTTTTGGATTTTTTGGAATAGTCTGTGCAGGATAGGGATTAGGTCTTCCTTAAATGCTTTGTAGAATTCTCCTGTGAAACCATGTGGTCCAGGGCTTTTGTGTGTTGGGAGTTTTTTAATTACTGCTTCAATTTCTTTTGCTGTTATTGGTGTGTTTAGGTTTTCTGCTTCTTTTTCATTGAGTTTTGGAAGATTATATTTTTCTAGAAATTTGTCCATTTCATCTAGTTTTTCAAAATTTTTGACATACAGTTCTTCATAGTAATTTCTTACAATTCTTTGTTTTTCTTTGGTATCCGTTGTAATTTCTCCTCTTTCGTTTCTGATTGTGTTTATTTGGGTCTTCTCTCTTTTTTTCTTGATGAGTCTGCTTAAAGGCTTGTCAATTTTGTTTATCATTTCAAAGAACCAGCTCCTGAATTTATTGATCCTTAGAATTGTGCTTTTAGTCTCTATGTCATTTAATTCTGCTCTGATCTTGGTTATTTCCTTCCTTGTACTTTCTCTGGGCTGTCTTTGTTGTTCTTCCTCTAGTTCTTGTAGATGTAGGGTTAGGTTGTTTGTTTGAAATATTTCTATGTTTTTTAGGTATGCCTGTATGGCTATGAACTTCCCTCTCAATACTGCCTATGCTGTGTCCCGTAAGTTTTGGGTTGTTGTGAGTTCATTTTCATTTGTTTTCTGAAACCTTTTGATTTCTTCCCTAATTTCATCCTTGACCCATTCATTGTTTAATAGCATGCTATTTAATCTCCATGATTTTGAGTGTTTTGGATTTTTTCCCTGCAGTTGGTTTCTAGATTGAGTCCCTTGTGATCTGAGAAAATGCTTGGTATGATTTCTATTTTCTTGACCTTGTTGAGACTTGTTTTGTGTCCTATCATGTGTTCTGTCTTTGAAAATATTCTGAGTACATTTGAGAAGAATGTGTATTTAGCTTCTTTGGGATGGAGGGCTCTGAATATATCAGTCAAGTCCATTTCATCTAGGGTATTGTTCAATGCCACAATATCTTTCTTAATATTTTGTTTGGAAGATTTGTCCATTTTTGACAGTGGGGTGTTAAAATCCCCCACTATAATTGTGTTGCTGTCAGTATCTTTCTTGAAGTCCTCTAGGATTTTCTTTATGTATTTGGTTCCACCTATGATGGGTGCATTTATATTTACAATATTGATGTCTTCTTCCCTTGAGTATTATGAAGTGACCTTCTGGGTCTCTCTTTATGGCCCTTTTTTCGAAGTCTATTTTGTCTGAAATGAGTATTGGTACCCCGCCTATTTTTTCTGTCCATTTGCTTCGAAAATTTGTTTCTAGCCCTTCAGTTTCAGCCTGTACAGGTCTTTAATCCTGAGGTAGGTCTCTTGTAGGCAGCATATGTGTGGGTCTTGTTTTCTTATCTATTCATGTATTCTATGTCTTTTGATTGGAGCATTTAATCCATTTGCATTTAAGGTTATTATTGATAGGTACTTATTCATTGCCATGTACGTACCTGTGCTCCTCTCTCTCTTTCTCTCTTCCTTCTTTTCCTTAAATCAGACCCTTTAGCATCTCTTGCAGAGCTGGTTTAGTGGAGGTATATTCTTTTAGACTTCTTTTGTCTGTGAAGCTTCTTGTTGGACCTTCTATCTTGATTGAGAGCCTCGCTCGGCAAATTGGCCTTGGTTGCAGGTCTCTGGTTCTCATTACTTGGAATATTTCTTGCCATTCTCTTCTGGCTTGAAGTGTTTCCATTGAGAAATCAGCTGTTAGCCTTATTAGAGCTCCCTTATATGTTGCTTCCTTTTTCTCCCTAGCCACCTTTAATATTCTCTCTTTGTCTTGATATTTTGCCATTTTAATTATGATGTGTCTTGAGGTGGGCCTCTTTTGGTTCCTCTTCGTTCGAACTCTTTGTGTTTCCTTGGATTTGTGTGACTCTTTGTCTCATTAAATTAGGGAATTTTTCTCTCATCAAATTAGGAAGTTCCATCATTACTTTTTCAAGTAGATTTTCTATCCCTTGCTCATCTTCTTCTCCTTTTGGTATCCCTATTATATGGATATTGTTACATTTCATATTGTCTTGCATTTCTCTTAATCCCTCTTCATTTCTTCTGAGCCTCTTTTCCTTTTCTTGTTCTTTCTCGGTGTTTTATTCTACTTTGTCCTCCAATTTGCTGATC
>PVIA01017683.1:0-14972 GCA_004024845.1 Tonatia bakeri
AGTGAAATTAGCTAGTCAGGGAAAGACAAATACCATACAATTTCACTCATATGTGGAATCTAATGAACAAACTGATCTAACAAGCAAAACAAAGACAGACTCATTGAAGGAAAACAGGATGACAGCTACAGGAGGGGATGGTGAGGGGGTGGAGCGACTGAACAAAAGGGAAAAAGAATATAGACATGGGCAACAGTTTAGTGATTGCTGGGGGGAGGGTGGTATAAAGGTCTAAATGGTAATGGAAAAAATACAATAAAGATTAAATTTAGAAAAAAAAGAAACAAAAGATTACAGTGGTATATTCTTGATATATTGTACATATTGATAACTGATACCCAGAAATCTGAATTATTGTCTGAACAGAACTAGGAATATAATCTACATTTCTAACTTCTAGTTATCTTCCCTGGGAAGCACAAACTTTATTTGATGTAGAAATCAAGGACTTCTGGTAAGAGCTTTATAGCACTTTAAAACACAACAAAGAAAATAAACCGAATATTACTCTGACCTGGCAAAAAAAAAAAAAAGAAGTGAAGGACATCCCACAGAACGGAAGAAAATACCTGCAAATCACGCAACTGATAGGAACTTATATCTAGAATTTTAAAAGAACTCTTACAACTCAATAATAAAAAAGTAAACCAATTTAAAAATAAGAAAAAGACTAAAACAGACATTTCTGCAAAGAAGATGTAAAAATAACCAATAAGCACATGAAAAGATGTTCAGCATCATTACTCATCAGGGAAATGGAAATCAAACCACAATGAGATGCCACTGTCAAGGATGAGAAAGTTGGAGCCCTCATATGTTGCAGCAAGAGTGTAGTACGGCTCAGCTCTTTTGGAATACCTGACAGCTCCTAAAAAGTTTAAGTTTAAAGTTACCACATAATCCAATTCCACTCCTAGGTATACACCCAGAAGAAATAAAACCATACAGGGTAGGTAAAGTAGGTTTACAGTTTGAGTATGCAAAGTAGTTTATTCTGGTATTATTTATTAATTTTTATTATTATGTATTATTATTATTATTGTTTCACATCCTTACTTATGATTTATCTTTCAGGTAATGACTTTTTCCATACAAACAACTGTAAACCTATGCTTGCGCACACTGGATGTCCCACAACACCTTCTGCAAAGATGTCCACTGCAGCGTGATTCATGAAGAAAGCAGAAACAACCTGAATGTGCATCAACTGATAAATAAAATGTGTTAGATCCCTACAATGTAACATTATTCAACAATAAAAAGTGAAATACTGATTCATGCCACATAAATCATCCTTAAAAACATTACAGTAAGTGAAAAATGTCAGTTACAAAAAACAACACATTATATGATTCCATTTTATATCAAAATGTTCAAAATAGGCAAATTTATAGAGGAAACTAATGTTTGCTTAGGGCTGGGAGTAGGAGAAAGGAGACATGGGGATTGACTGTTAATAGGAGCAGGGTTTCTCTAAGAGGATAAAAATGTTCTCACGTGCTGATGGTTACACAACCCTGTGAACCATGCTGAAGAAATGTTGTACGCTGTAAACATGTAAGTTGTATGGTATGTGGATTATACCTCAAAAACCTGTTTTTGAAAAGCAAAAGCCTATACAAACTATATAATATACTTTAATGTCCACTTTACACCTTTATAAAGTATATGCTTCCCAGAGAAAATAGAAATACCTATATTTAGATTTAAACAATCTATATGCATGGTCTCTTTTACAACTGCCTCAACCGTATTTCCTGTGAAAAGTAGTACGTAGTTCTGTAAAAAGTAAACTGAGAGTCTAATTGACCAAAGTTTACACAAGGCACTAATTTGAGAACATGTTCTCATGTAACAAGAAACATACCACCTCAGTGACTGGAATAAAAAAATTAGAAAGCAAAATTCCAACTAGTCATTTACATAACTATTAACTAATCATTACCCCAAATAGAGGATATCATTAAAATGCAATTTAATAAGAAACCCACGAAATATTCTGCTTTAAACATATTACTAAGATTATTTTGTCACGTTTACCTACTACATATTATATTTTTCATGTACATTTGCTCTTGCTCTATCAGAAAAGGGAGGACAAGCAAAACCCTAAAGAAATGCATTCATCATCTGCTCTAAATTGCCATGGTAACTGGGTGGGAGTTCCAATTTCCTTTCAGCTATTTCTTTTGAGCAGAGAAAAAGACAAGTAAACTTCACATTTGGAAGGAGAAAAAAAAATCCTTTCCTTGTTATCAGCCTAAATAGCAAATGACACAATTTAAGAAATTCTCATTCAATTACTATTTAAGCGAAATAAAAGGAGTTCCAAATGAATCACTTCAGGCAGCATTCTAGGGATATTACATAAACTCACATTTCTTTTCCTTCCTTTTCTGTGTCTACCACCTAATCTAAAATTCACTCTCTTCTTCTCTCCCTTCTTCTCATTCTCCCTCTGTCAGTGGTAACTGCTAGCCTGAGAAATATACAATCTGGCATTTCTTCTTAAGGACAGACTCAATCAATATATACTTTCTCTCAAAGTAGTTTATCTAAAAAGGCTTGCTGTAACATTGAGTACAGCCACACAGCTAGGGAGGAAAAAGCCATAATGATCTCATTCATTCCTCTCTAATGAAAAGAGAATTTCTAAACTCTGTGTAAATCAAACCTAAATGGGAAGTGTCTGCTGTGGTAGCCAGCATTCTAAAATGAGCCCCAATGATCCTCACCCTTGTATAATTAATCCCTGTTCTCCTGAGTGTGGGGAGACCCTGTGAATGTCATATAACTCTCATAATTACATTATGTTATATGGCAAAAGGTGGGCCTGACCTAACCACATGAGCCTTTAAAAGTAGAGGGTTTCCTCCAACTGTTCACGGATCAAAGAGATGTGCTTGGGCTAGCCTGGATGAAAGCAAACATCCAGGTGTCAACTGCCTACTCATTAGGGCCACAAAGCAAGGTGGCTCTAGGTGTGAGAAAGATCCCCAGACAACAGCTAAGGACAGCATGGACTTTAATGCAAGGAAATTCATTCTTCCCATGATGGGTGATCTTGGAAGAGGGCTTGGAGCCCTAAATGAGAACTGCAGCCTAAGACATCAGCTAGACTTCAGTCCAGTGACTATCCAGCTGTGCCGTGCGGCCCTGACTTCCGACCTAGACAGCCGTGAGTTAGTAAGTGGGCACTGCTGAATGTGTGGTAATTTGTTGTGT
Organism: Tonatia bakeri; assembly: GCA_004024845.1. Classification (NCBI taxonomy): domain Eukaryota; kingdom Metazoa; phylum Chordata; class Mammalia; order Chiroptera; family Phyllostomidae; genus Tonatia; species Tonatia bakeri. Next base: position 3,226 of record PVIA01017683.1, read on the forward strand.
GGGAATGAAGATTAAACACAGACACCAAGTTCTTAGTAAGGAACAGCGTAGTTCGTGTTAAATTACCAGGTTTTGGTCTCAAGAGTGAGATCTTGGTCAGTTTGCTTGTTTTTAATGACTGGTCAGAGAAACTAAGAAGCTGGGTAATCAATCAAGAATGAAAGCCAATTCTCTTTTGCACATAAGCAAGTAAAAAAATGAAAAAAACTTATTCCCCAAATTCCAACAGAATGACATTTAGATTTCCCTATTTTCAAAAACTGCATTATTGTTTTAGAATATGGAACACAGACAACTAAAAGTTAGCAAAGATGTAAGTAAACCAGACCTGTTTCTCAACTAATTCACATTTTAGACAACAAAGGGGCTGACATGGCTACATCTTATGCCACTGGTACTATTAATATTTTGTAAAATATTTGTGAGCCCTGGCAACAAACGTTATAACTACTCAAGTGGAGAAAGACTGATAGAAAAGTTTAAACCAAAGAGCTCAAAGGCATGTAAAATGACATCCAGTGATTCCACAAAGACTCAGAAGAGTGTCTACAGCACATCAAGAAGTGAAGTAGGACCCAAGGGAGCACAGCGCTGGGAGATGGACCGTCTAGAAAGGGGAGAGAAATGCACACAAATACAAGGTCCAGGAAACAAGGTGACCAGAGGCACAAAGGTCTCCAGCCGTCTGGTGTGGCTGGTGTGGCTGGAGACAGGGAAGACCGTGGGCAGCAGTCAGCTCACTAATGAATGATTCACAGTTCCAAGGAGTTTAGGCTTTATCCTTAAGGCAAGTAGGCACCACTGAAACGCAATTTTAGGACCAGAGATTTGCTTTCTGCGAAGAACACATGGAATTGTTGCACGGAACATGTAGAAAGGATATAAGCTGGAGCAAGGAACCAGACAGGAGATAAGTCCAGGGAGGAGATAAAATCCTGAACTCAGAACCTGGTAGTTCATTTGCTGGAGGTATGTGTTTGTCTCCTAGAATTCTGGTAGTAAGCAGTGTTAATTAATTTGAGCAGAGAACCAAGCAGGAGAAGGAAGAAGGGTCTTCAAAGAAAATGTACTCTGCTTTAAGCTCATCTGAGTTTGAGGAGCAGTATAGAAATACAGTAGATTGTTTGATATGTGGAAACTATAGCTAAAAAATAAATGTTTCAGCTGCAAATACAGCAGAGGTCATATGCAAGCAGCTGTGAGCCAACACCTTTACAAGCATGCTTGAGTGCCAAGGAGAAATGAGCAATGAAAGAGGCAAGGGCAGAGCCTCTCAGAGCCGAAGTACACGGTTATTATTCCAGCCACCAACAAAATCTAGACTTCCTGTGTCAGGCAACGTACAGGCAATGACCCATATGATAAACATCAATATCAATTCATAAATTTCAAATGAAGGTTTTAGAGAAATATAGGTATAAAAACCTCATGAAAGCCAACCTTTTATGTTAGGATGCCATGTACATATAATAAGAGTTAGCAAACTAAGGACTCATATGAAATTCTATGTAAAAGCTCTATTAGCCACCCGAATGCAGGTGGGTGCACATCACACTGCTAAAAAAAACCCGAAACTGTTTACTGAGAATTCATGCTGATGAAACTCACCGTAACCACTAAAGATTGCCTCATACTCCTCAGGAAACAATGCAAATGCAACACTCTGGACAAGGTTTCGGCAAACCTCCACAAGTTTTAAATCTAAAAGCAACTACAATTATACAATACAATGGCCACTAGCCAAATTAGTTAGAACTAAAACTAAAACTCAAACCCAGCTGCTCAGTCGCTCTGGCCGCACCATAAGCGCTCGACGGCTGCAGGTGACCAGTGCGCTGGCGCAAGCAGGGCGGACACAGCGCATTTCTGTCACCACAGGAAGCGCTACTGGACAGCGCTGCTCGGGGCTGCAGCGGCGCGGACCTATTCCAGTCTGTAATTGTTATTGCGTAAGTAAGATTAACTGAAAAAGTTTGGAACATTTTTTATCAGCCAGCTATTGGAAGTTTTAACATAAGCTATAAAATGATAAACAGGAAGGGTATACCCATTTTAAATTTGCTAGATGATTCTCAACACACTACCTTACTGGGACTCACCTTAATGATTTACTCATAGTGACAATGTCTATAAAAATCAACGTACTGGGACCTAAAAGCCCATCAATAGAGGACTTTTTGATAACATTATAATAGACTATGGCACAGACATATAACATAATTCTGCTAAAAGTAATAAAGCAAGTGAAATTAAGAAAATTCCATTTATAACAGCATAAAATAATAAAATACTTAGGATTAAACTGAATAAGTTCAAAACTTATGCTGTAAAAACTAAAAAAACATTATTAAAAGGAGTTAAAGAAGATCTAAACAAATAGAAAGACATTCCATATTCACATGCTGGAGATTTAACACTTAAAATGACAATATGCCCCAAGGCTACTTACAGAGTCAATTCAATCCCTATCAAAATACCTACTGGCTTCTACACAGAAAATGACAAGCCATTCCTAAAATGCACATGCAAATGCAAAGACCCAGAATAGCCAAAACAATCTCAAAAAAGAACAAAATGGGGAAACTCATACTTCCTGATTTCAAAACTTCCTACAAAGTTACAGTAATCAAGACAATGTGGTAACTGGCATAAGATGGACATCAATGGGAACTGAGGGTGCAGAAATAAATGCTCACACTTACAGTCAACTGGTTTTTGACAACAGTGCCAAGACAATTCAATGGGGAAAGAACAGTCTTTTCAAAAAATGGTGATGATACAAGTGAATATCCACATGTGAAAAATAAAACTGGGCCCTGGCTGGGTAGCTCATTTGGTTAGAGCATCATCCTGATATGCCAGGGTTTCAAGTTTGACCTCTGGTCAGGGCATATACAAGAATCAACCAGTGAATGCATCAATAGGTAGAACAACAAATTGATGCTTTTCTCTCTCCCTTCCTCTCTCTCTAAAAATCAATTTAAAAAAAGAAAGAATAAAACTGGACTCCTAACTCACATCATACACATAATTAATTCATAACAGTTCACAGACCTAAACATTAAAAGCTGAAAAACTATATAAAATTAGAAAAGATGTACATCATTAGCCATCAGAAGAACAAAAAATTGAAACCACAATGAGCTACCACTTCACACCCACTGAGATGGCAATAATCAGAAAGAAGATAATAACAAGTGATGGCAAGGATGTGCAAAAATTAGAACCCTTACACACTGCTTATGAAAAAGAAAAATGTTGCAATCATTTTGAAAAAGTTGAGACAGTTTCTCAAGGGGTTAAAGAGTTACCATTATGACCCAGCAAGTCCACTCTTAAGTTTGTAACCAAGACAAATGAAAATATACATCAAAATAAAATCCTGTATATAAATGTTCACAGCATTATTCATAATAGCCAAAAATAGAAAACAATCTCCATGTCCATTAACTAATGAATAAGTAAAATGGTGGTATACCCATACTATGGAATATTACTGAACAATAAAAAGAAATGACAATAAAAAGGAATGAAGTACTGAAGATGCTATGACATGGATGATCCTTGAAAAAATTATAGTAAATCAAAGAAACCAGTCACTAAAGATCATATTTAATGATTCCATTTATTTGTGATTCCCAGAATAGATGGGAAGCAGATTAGTAGCTGCTAATGGCCAAGGGAGTGGGAAGAAATGGGGGTGACTACTCAAGTGTTCAGAATTTCTTTAGGGAGTGATGAAAACATTCTAAAATATTTTAGGTGGCTGGTGATGGCCACAAAACGTTGTGAGTACACTGAAAAACCTGAGAACTGCACCATGTTAAATGGGTAAATCATACAGAATGTGGACTGTTTCTCAGTGAAGTTGCTACACAAAGTAACGAGGCAGCTCTCTGTGTGCTCACATGAAGAGCGTACCACCGGTGAACGAAAGGCGCAGAGCACTTGCGTACGGCACGCACCGCTTGTTTCACAGACACAGAAAACGCGCCTCGCACGCACAGAAGGGAGTAACAAGAAAGTGGGAGTAACAGCCCTCTTCAGGAAAAGGAACTCAAGGACAGTTGATCAGACTTTTCAAATTCAGTACCATGTGTATGACTACTGAAGTAAATTAATTTATAAAGACAGAAAAGGAAAATAAGGAGAGAGAAAGTAGCCGCTGGGAAAGTGGCTCATTTCTGTGACACCCCCTCACCACCGCCGCCTCCCAGCACCTGGAGAGAACGTACCGAGGAACAACAAAGCAGACTGTCCAGGGCAGCACCTTTCGGCCACTTCCATCTCGCAGCACACGTAAAGTAATTACTGCAATTCCGCAGCACACCAAGAAATACAGTTCTCACCAATCTGACAAAAAACAGGTGTAATTTTAATTCATTCGCACCAGACGGCTATTGTTGTGCTAATGTTGTCATTTTTTAATTTGACAACGCCAGGGAAAAGAGGTCAATGCCCTGATAGTCAAGTATTGCCTGTTTTAAAAATTCTTACGGCATCTGTGTGAAAATCACTGGTCTGGGACATGGGTAGGTCGCACCTAATTCTATTTTAGGAGAGTTAGAATAAAAGTCAAAGTGCAAGCATGTAACTGTCAAGCAGAAAGGCTATGGGTTAGGTTTGAATATTAGTTCCATCACTTAGAACTTCATGAAAACTCAAGCCAGTGACGACTTCTCTAGGCCTCTAGTCAAACTCAGAGGCTGTGATAATTATAAATGATGTGTATGTGATAGGCAGTCAGGAAAGATTAATCCTCACCTTTCCATCCTTTTGGTGTGTGATCTTGTGAGTGATCTGTTGGGGTGTACTTACTACTCACAGTTGCAACCCTGAGTAATAAGTACACCCCAACAGACCACTCATAAGACAGCTACCAGCCCTCTGGCTCTCTCTGTTCATTCAGAGGGTCCTAACACAAGGGTCACCACTAGTCCCACCTCCTAACCCTTCTGCTTCTCAACTCATGTATTTTATAATCACAATTAGTTAAAAAATTTAAGTTTCACGAGGATCTCTATTGTTAATTATCACATATTTCTCACAAGGCAATACGACAAAATGGATTGTACTGCTGTTATAATCATCTTTGAAGTATATCTAACATGGATTTTTAAAAACTTAACAAGCAATCAGATTGCTTAATAAATATTCTCTAATTTTAAACTCCTGACTTGTTCTAAAGGTCTTTTTTAACAAGTACAAAGTTAGGCCCAGTCGTCAGACTTTCCTGTGAACTAGGGTTCCACACAGTGGATGTCGTTACACAACGAAACTGCTCCTGTCCTAACAAAACTTGTAATCGCGAGCACACAGCTGTGGGCATCTGAAGATTTATTAGTCCTCTGCGGACAGTCTGCCTCTGAGACCTTCTGGTTTCATTCGCCATATTCTCAAATTCTAAAGAGCTTCATTTTTGAAGACGGGTGTTTCAACGAGCACTAACGGCAACCTTATTTCCGGAATTGTACATAAAGTCCTCAAGGATGCTGAAGCACATCAGTATTCGTCTTTAAGAGCGGTCGTTTCCAGAGATGGCGGCTACCTGAAGAACCCATCAGAAAAACATTTGCTAAGGAAATGAGATTCTGGAGGCGCCAAATCCAATCCTAATGAGACAGGGCTCAAGAATAAGGTGAGAGTAGGTTATACTCCAACTAAGCAAACTGGTATTCAAGGAGAGGCTCAACAAGGAAACCAGGTAGCCAGGGCCAGCCGGTGAGTGAGACTTGGGACACCATGCATGTACTTCTTCAGACTGGAAAGGAAGGGGAAATCTGCCCTAAGAATTTTTGAACTCAAGCTTCCCCTCAAGCAGAGTTAGCATTTGAATCTATTATTATAAATAATAATGGAAAATCCCCAAGCCAAGAAATTAATTTAAGTGTTTCTTGGTCATTGCCATCCCATGGATTGTGGAGTAAGTAAAAGCAAATCCTCTTAGGAGAAATGTACTCTTGACCAGGGCTCCTTGGCAATCTAAGCAATTAAGACAAGGCAAATGTAATTTAACAAATTTTTTTCATATTACTAAATAAACTAGAAAACAATAGCCTAAAAGCAAGCCCCAAAAGATTAATAAACAGCAAAAACAGACTTCAGATACGAGTATTAGGAACATAGACTATAAAATAAGTATGTTCATAATGTTGATAGAAATGAAGGACATTAAAGCATGAGCAGGAAAAAAGACTTGAAATTTGTTGATTAGACAACAAATAATAAGAGACTGTAAGACAGATCTGAAGAAATCATCTAGGATGTTACAGACAAGATAGAGACTGAAAATATGAAAGAGAGAACTAGCCCTGACTGGTGAGGATCAGTTAATTGGGTGACATCTCACAACGCAAAAGATTGCCAGTTTAATTACTGGTCAGGGCCCATGAGAGTGGCCACCAATCGATGATGTTTTTCTCATGCATTGATGTTTCTCTCCCTCTTTTTCTCCCTCCCTTCCCCTTTCTCCAAAATTAAAAATTCTGAGAGCATAAAATAAGTCAGATAAAGAGAAATATTCAGTACAGCAAAACTGAAGAACCCCAAAGTAAAAAGAAAAAATGGTGGGGGTGGGTGAGTCACCCAGATTTTTCTATATAGGAATGACAATTACACTGTTACCAGACCTCTCAAAAGAAAGCATGGAAGTCAAACCACAGTAGTTTAAAATCATCAAAGTACTAAAAGCCAATAACTGACATTCTCAGTTGTGTATCTGGCTAAAAAAAAATACATATACATAAAGCAAATAAAAATACTGTAAAACAACAAAAACTTGAGTTTACTACTATTCAGACTTCTAAGGAAACATCTAAATTTCTTATCAACTTCTTTATAAACTTCTATATTTCTAAAAGACAGAAAATGATTAGGAAGGTCTAAATTATAAGAAAAATGGTGATTCATAACTAACTGATAAATATGAATAAATCAAAACAAACACTAAATGTGTAGCTCCAGCTGGCAATAAATACATTACTTAAAGTAGCAATATTTTATAAAGAAGCTCTTCAACAGTCCTATTCCGAGCACTCTACTCATAATTAACACATTTATCCTCAAACAACTCTGAGATAAGTACCATTATTCACTCCATTTTCACCAATGAGGATGAGGAGGAACAGGGCTATGTAACATGTTCGAAGTCACACAACTAGAGAGTAGAGAGCCAGGAAGGAAGCCTCCCCTACTAACCAGCAACTGGAAGCAGTGAAACACTTCGAGACCCAACTTTCTTGTCGGATCAAGTCTCCTGCTGCACCAGTACTCAGTGGAGAAGGCTGGACAATGGCAGACAATGGAGCTGAGTTTGAAAAGGTAACACTTAGGAAGCACACCCATCGACATGAGATGGTCGTCTGTGCTACTTGTATCCAGTCACACAATTCAGACTTCTCCAATCACAGAGTGCGACCCACAGGCCTGAGAGGAGGCTGAAGAATGTCAGGTGAGCACCCCAGGAGGTTCTGACGCAAGTCCACGCTTTAACAATCATTACACTGTATGCACCGTTCCACACCATTTTATACATAAGGGGCTTGAGCATCCTCAGGTTCTGGAATTGGTCCTGGAACCAATTCCCCGGATACTAAAGGATGAGTGTACATGAACATGTAACTACCATAACCATTACATGCAAGTCTATTGGACTTTAATGAGCTTTTAAATAAGAAAAATCATGTTCATGCACAGTTTGGATATTAGGAGTCAAGAAAATCTTTAGACAAAAGTGCCAATTTCAAGCTCTCCAAAAGATGATGGTAAAAAGGATAAAATATGGTTAAACAATGGAAAAACTATTCAGTAATAACAAAACAACAAATGCAACAAGAATGAACTCAAAAGCATGTGCTAACTGAAAGAAGTCAAACACAAATGACTACACAGTACACACGTCCATTTTAAAAAGGCACAACTACACTGCCAGGTGATACGGAGTGGGGGCAGGTACTGACCACCAGGGAACTGTGGGTGCTGATAAAATGTTACCTTTGTGACTGTGCTTATACCACACATGTGTAGATACAACTCACTGAATTGTATACCTAAGACTGGTGCATTTTTACTTTAAGTAAATTATATTTTAATAAAGCTGATTCAAAAAAGACCATCATAGCCACCAGTTAGTTCTCCCTGTGAGCTGCTCTTAACACATGCTGTCCCCATACTCCAACTGGTGAAGGCCCAATGCTTTTAGATCAAATAGAAAATCCTGCAAACCTCTCAAGTCACTGATATCACTGATAATAACATAGAAAACTCAATCCTGATCTTCATGGCCTAGTTTTAAACCACAGACCACCCTGCAAGGGCAGTAATGAACTGGTGAAAAAACAAAAGCTTCAGAGCTGAATACAAGAAGAGCCTTACCTAAGGTGGAAGAGAAATTCAAAACGTAAGGTGGTGCTAAGACTAGCACCCATGAAACCAAATACTGCAAATTACTCTTTCATTCACAGACAATACGATACCATCTCTGTGCAAGTTTATCTGCCAACTGAAGACTGTCCTGAAACACCAAATCCATCTCTCTGACACAGCAAGGGACCATGGTACTCCACCAGCCTGAGTATCCCACCAATTTATGTCAAAGAGAACCTGTGAGATTACGCTATTCTCTCCTTCCTTTGTGTCATAAATTTTATGATTCTACCCTAAAGTTCCAAATTCTGCATGATTACCCAAGACAGAGAGATACCTCACTTATGTATTCAATAAATACTTACCAAACACCATTTCACTGCTAAAAATCAGTAAAATATGGTTCCTCATTCATGGAACCAGGAGTCTAACAGATTAGAGATGTATACAAATAACGATATAAAACAAGGCAGACAGCAGCCTGATGACATTACTTCCTTAATTAACTCAATATATTTCAAGGTATGCAGTTTCTGGTACTGTTTTATTTTTTCAATTGCTTTTAGAGACAAGGACAAGAAGAGAGAGTTGGGGGAGTGGGGGAGTGGGGGAGAGGGAGAGAGGGAGGGAGAGGGAGGGAGAGAGAGGGAGAGAGAGGGACGGAGGGGAGGGAGGGAAAGAGAGAGGCAGTGACATCAATTTGTTATTCTGCTTACTGATGCATTTACTGGTTGATTCTTGTATGTGCCCAGATCAGGGATCTAATCTGCAACTCTGACACACAGGGGCAATGCTCTAACTAACTGAGACCTAGCCGTGGCTCTGGCACTGTTATAAGGGGATACAAGGACAAGAACAAAACACACAGAAAGGCAGAAATGCTCTCTCTGGCTAGTTAAGTCCCAAAAAATTATTGCTTAGAGAAAGAGACAACTGAGGTTGATATATGAATAAGAAAAGGTTCTAACTAGGAAAAAGGCTTTTGAAACAAGAGGAACTGCATTAATGAGCATTGGTATGGCAGCTGAAAAGGGCCTGTCCAGTTTTGCTGATATACAAGGAGCCCACAGAAGAATACTGACAGAAATGCCAGATTTTGACACCCTTGAGTGTAAATTTTGGAGTTTATTTCTCGTAGGACATAAAATGCCATGCAAAATTTAACTTATGTTAGAAGCCATAACACAATAGTTCTTGAAAAGGACTATATAGCATAATCATATGGAAGCTTTTTCAAAAAACAAAAGCCTAGAACCACAAGATTCTGACTGAATCTGTCTGGAATGTGACCTGGACACACGTCATAGGAGACTGATACACACCCACAGTTAAGAGTCCAGACTGTAAGGAGTCATTACCCGCTCTAAAAGGCATCCAGAAATACTTCTGATTCAAATACACACAAAAAAGAAAAGCAGATATAATAGATACAGGCAAAGAAAGTCAGATACAAATAAGAATTTCTAATGCTCCAAAGATTTCAAGCTTAGGATTTCCACTTTAATAAACATATGTTTCTTAAAAAATTATTCCACTAACCACAGTCTGTTTCAATCACCTATTTCAAAGACAATAGGAAAGTTAAAATCAAGGAATAAGAAATTCAACAACTTTTAGAAAACAAACTGAATGGATGAGATAACAACTAGGAAGAACATAAGCAGCCACAACCAAGTAAGACTGCAGAAATGGACACTGACTACAGAGTGTCCACTCTGGAACACCAGAGCCGCAGCATCACAGCCAGAGGCAAAGGCAGGGGAGGTGTCGGGGTGGGGAAGGGGCTGCTGCTGAGCACACAGAGCTCACTGGGATGGAGCCACGCTCCCTCTCCACATACACCCCCTATCCTGCTCCACTTCCTGTGCACCCCGACTGCCAGCTTTCCGAGGTGGAGAAGGGACACTTGGTAAGGTTGTGAGAGGAGAAAGAGTTATGATGATGAACAGTGAGAATCTCAGATCGACTCCACTCTACTCCCAGAACATACGCCCAGCTCCTCTCTCATCCCTGGGCAGAAACACGGAGAATTCTTCATTAAAGAAACTGAATAGCTGTACTCAAGCCAGGCCCATACATAATTACAACAGAATTCTTTTTTTAAACACCTCTCCTAAAAACTAGTAGTCTGTGAAGAACATGTCTTCACAGAGGGTAACCAGCTCCTATACCCAGGTTCCTTTCAGACTTTCCACAGTGCTGGGTGTTGCTCACTCTTTACTAGGTATGATGTGGGTAGAAAATGGAGGGAAAAAGGCATTGTGCCTTAATGCTCGTGTGCTTAGCGACACTATTTCTAAGGATGAGGAGTTCATGAGTGACGAGTCCTACCAATGACTCAGTCACAAACTGATGGCAAGGACAGGCAAAAACTCCCAACAAGTGTATACTTGACCTAGAGGCATACAAACTAAATAGTTTATTCATCACTGATTACGGAGAGTTTTAGAAACCCAAATAATACTAAACACAGCCTCCCCAAAGGGTGGAGTTTAAATGTAGCAAAAAAAATCAATTAATGTTTTCTATTCTGAATGCTTTACATGATTTTGTTTCTACCAATTTCTTGGATCCATGTATCGTTCTGACAGTCTGACTTACAATACCTAGCTAAAATGAAGAATTCTCAATGGTTTGGTAGTATATAAAACACACCACCAAAAAATCCAAAATTAGAATACAATTCTAGTATAATCTTAATACATTGTTTTCACTACAAGTCACCTTAATCACTTTGTACATTAAGACATCCAGGTTCCCAGCCCTGATTTTGTCATCCCTGATGACAAATGAGTCTAATTTGTTTCAAAGGGTATCTTGAGTTGTATACAATGTTTTAAAGGAACATTGAAAAAGGAGAAACAACAATATAATATGTGCCAAATAATAATCTTTTGAAATTAGAGAGAGATAAGGGTAGAAATTGATCAAATGAATTCTAAGACATTAACTTTATTTATTATTTTTGAAGTTTATTTATTTACTTTTAGAGAGGGGAAAGGAGGGAGAAAGAGAAAAGACATCAACGTGCCAGAGATACATGGATCAGTTGCCTGTCGCACACCCCCTGCTGGAGACCTGGCCTGCAAATCAGGCATGTGCCCTGACTGGGAGTCGAACCAGTGACCTTTTGGTTCACAGGCCAGCACTCAATCCACTGAGCCGTACCAGCCAGGGCAAAACATTAATTCAAAAAATATTAGCAGTTTTATTTGGTAGTCAGAAAATGAATTTCACGTGAGTGAAATGATCTCAAAAAGAGATTTACTAATCCTACTCAACATCTTTTGATAAAAACCTCTAAAACGTATTACACTATTGTCTTAGTCCTCTCATCTTTACAATTATTTTTAAATATATTTTATTAATTATGCTATTACAGT
>PVIA01017684.1:0-14961 GCA_004024845.1 Tonatia bakeri
AACTAAAGTTACTATTTTTAAAGGAAGTTACTATATAATGACAAAATTAAGATCATGAGATTTAGAACTCAGTCTCAGTTTTGGATGACAAGGATGATATTAATGAAGGAGATGGCGATGATAAAGATGGCAGTGGTAACAGAGGAGGAAGGGGAGGTAACAGACCCCCCCCAAAAGGGAGATAATAAAGTAAGCCCCCAAAAAGGAAACTAGAACTATTTAAACTAGTGTCAGATTTCACAGTGTTCTGTTTGAGTCCCAGCATGTCTTTCAGGAAATCAGCCTTCACAGCCTGACCATCCTCAACAGCATTTCCTACCCACCTGCCAGGTGCAAGGCACTGTCCTCGACCCTGGAGGTAAAATGAGGTGTAAAACCACATCAAAGAACTTATTTAACATAAAAAAAGACTGCATATAAATATAAATAAGTAAACTACCTCAAAAAGTACATTTTAGTTCTTGGCTCCCAACTCTCATCACACACACAAAATCAAGTGCAGGTCGGCTGTAGATGGAAACAAAAACAGCCTCTAGAAGATGACCGAGTGTCTTCATGACATTGGGGTAGGCAAAGAATCCTTAGCCAAGATACAAAAAGTGCTACTCAAAAGAGGGAAAATTGTTAACACTCAGTTAAGAACTGTTCTTTAAAATGCATCAAAATAACAGTGAAAAGCCAAATCACAGAGTAAAAGATTTTGCAAAACTTGTAACCAATAAAGTGTCAGTATTCTTACAAACATGTTTAAAAACTTTACAAATAAGAGGCAGAAAAAAGAAACACAGACTCTCCAGTTTTTTTAATTTCCAATTTTAAAAACTGGCAAAATTCCAAGGGTTTATCAATAAATAAATGGATAAATAAAATAGAGTATATACATACAATGAACTGTTCTACAAAAAAAAAAGAATGAAGCTCTGAAACATACTGTAACATGGATGAACCTTGAAAATATTATAGTAAGGAATATAAGCCAATCACAAATGAACAAATATTGTATGAGGTACCTAGAATAGTTAAATTCATAGAGATAAAAATAGATTATCTGTTACCAGGGGCTGGGGGAAGGGGAAAATGGGGAGTTATTGCTTAATGTTTAATAACTTAACTAGAGTTTCTGTTTGAGGTGATGAAAAAGTTTTGGAAATAGATACTAATGTTGGTGGTACAACATTGTGAATGAATATGCTTAATGTCACTAAACTATACACTTAAAATACTCAAAATGACTAATTTTATGTTATAAACCAAATCAACAAACAAGTGGTGGTGAAGTTGTGGAGAAAAGGGAACCCTAGTGCACCGTTGGAAATGCAGACTGGTGCACCCACTATGGAAAACAATATGGAATTTCCTCAGAAAACTAAAAATGGAACTGCCTTTTGACCAGGCAATTCCACTGCTGTGATTGATTATATCCTAAGAATCCTGAAACACCAATTCAAAAGAACCTATGCACCCCAATGTTCATAGCAGCACAATTCACAATAGCCAAGTGCTGGAAGCAGCCTAAATGCCCACCAGTAAATGAGTGAATAAAAACACTATGGTACATTTACACAATGGAATACTATGCTGCAGAAAGAAAGAAGAAGCACCTACCTTCACCACAGCATGGATGGATCTGAAGAGCATTATGCTAAGTGAAATAAGCCAGGTGGTGAAAGACAAATACCACGTGATCTCACCTATAAGTGGAAGCTAATCAACAAAACAAACAAGCAAACAAAATATAACCAGAGACCTTGAAATAAAGAACAAACTGAAAGAAACCAGAGTGGAGGTAGAAGGGGCTAATGGGGGAAAAGAGGGTAAGGGTTGTAAAGGAACATGTATAAAGGACACATGGACAAAGCCAAAGGGGGATAGGATCAAGGGTGGGAGATGGGGGTGGGTGGGGTGGGAGGAAGAAGTGGGAGGAAAATGGAGACAGCTGTACTTGAGTATCAATAAATCAATAAATCAATGAAACTTCTTCCATAGTAAAAATAAAATAAAAATAAAAATAAGTAATTCTTGTCAAACTCTTGGTCTAGCCCAAATTTAACCCAAATCCTAGCCTTAACCCTAAACCTAGCCCTAGGTCTAGTCCTAACCCTGAGCTATTCTTAACCCAACTATAACCATAGCTCTAGTCCTAGGCCTAACTGTCACAGTAATCTTTATTTTTAATTTTTTCTTTTTTTTTTAAGATTTTATTTATTTATTTAAACAGAGGGAAAGGGAGGGAGAAAGAGAGGGAGAGGAACATTGATGTGTGGTTGCCTCTTGCACTCCGTACTAGGGACCTGGCCCTCAACCCAGGCATGTGCCCTGACTGGGAATCAAACCAGTGACCCTCTGGTTTGCAGGCCAGCACTCAGTCTACTGAGCCTCACCAGCCAGGGCTGTAACAAAAACCTTAATCTTACTTCTAAATATATACCTTCTTGCTAATCACAGTCCTAATCCAAATGCTAGATGTAACATTAGCTCTAAACCCAACCTTTGGATTCACATAACTAATATGTAATTAAAAACAAGAAAATCAACTAAGAGAAGCATAGACAAAAGAGGGAACTGGGAATATATACATATCCCTGGCTGGTGTGGCTCAGTGGATTGAGTACCCACCTGTGAATCAAAGGGTCGCCAGTTTGATTCCCAGTCAGGGCACATGCCTGGGTTGGAGGCCAGGTCCCCAGTTGGAGCACGTGAGAGGCAACCACACACTGATGTTTCTCTCCCTCTCTTTCTCCCTCCCTTCCCCTCTCTCTAAAAATAAATAAATATTATGTGTTTTTGTGTGTGAGTGTGTGTATGTGTATACTGAATATCAATACCAGATATATTTAATACTAAAATATTTCAAAAGTAACCATATTTTATTTTTCCTCAGTGAATACCTAACTTCCAAAACAGAGAAACTCAAGGGGAGGAATCTTTTCATATGAATGTAATATGTTTATAAATTTCCTCAGTAGGCTTTTTGGACTTCTCAATAAACAAATGAAAATAATTTTATGTCACATTTAGCAGTCTGGGGCTGCAACTAAATTGGGCAAGATGAAGTTATGCTCACCAATTCTGATTTGTTGTTGAAATAATTAATAAAAAATTTATCAGAAACCTAAGACAGATATCACAATGGGCTTCCTGGTGGCCTCCAGAAGACATGTCCATATGTCTGTATCAAAGTCTGAAACCTGTGAACTTGACTTGAGGTGGGGAACACACAATGCAATATACAGATAGTGTATTATAGAACTGTATACCTGAAGCCTTTATAATTTCACTTAACAATGTCGCTCCAATAAATTCAATTACAAATCTGAAGCCTGTAGAAGAAAATAAAATAAAATAGTCAAAATGGCTAATTTTATGTTACACTTTATACCACAATTCTTAAAAAATTAATGTAATGTACCAAAATTCATTTAATTGTATACTTTAGATAGGTAAATTACATGGTATGTGAATTATATCTCACTAAGTATGTTTTTAAAAACTGGCAAAAGATTTGAGCAGGTAATTTACAAAAGAGGATACCTAAATGGCCAGTAAAGGGGTAAAAGGTTTGCAACCTCATTAGTAATCAGGGAAGTACAAAATACCTACAAACATGCACACGCAATGAGACACCATTATTCACTCATCAGAATGGGTGGAAGGGTGTCCAACCTGTGGCCCACGGACTGCATGCGGCTCAGAATGGCTATGAATACAACCCAACACAAAATCATAACTTTACTTAAAACATTAGGACTGACAGTGACCAGAGGGGAGTTGGGAGGGGGTAATGGGGTGGAAAATGGAGAGGGGTTTTCAGGAACATGTGTGAAGGACACATGGACAAAACCAAAGGGGCACAGGATCGAGGCTGGGGTGGGGGCGAGTGGTGGGAGGAAAATTCAGACAACTGTACTTGAACAACAATAAAAAAATGTGAAAAAAATTACGGTTGAACTTTGGAGAAGAAAAAAAAATTCAATTTTTTTGTAATTACTGTTACGATGTGTTTAATGTGTGGCCCAAGACAACTCTTCTTCTTCCAGTGTGGCCCAGAGATGCCAAAGGGCTGGACACCCCTGAACTGACAATACCTGGTGTTCATAAGAATGCAGAGGAAACAGAACTCTCGTACACTCCTAGCAGATGAAAGATTAGCACAACTACTTTAGCAAAAAATGGCACAATCTACTAAAGCTGAATATATGCGATTTGTCTCTTAGGTATAACCAATAGAATTGCACTCCGACATGCATGAAAACACACACAAGATGTGCACATTATTCGTTATAGGCCAAAACTGGAAATGACCCAAACGTCTATCAGTAGGAGAATGGATAAATCGCTATCATGGTGTATTCATATACTGAAGTGCTATCATGTAGTCAAGGTGAAGAAATAACAGCTACACATAACATGGAATAATCACATAAACCATGCTGAATTTTAAAAGCCAGGCTCAAAAGAACACATAATGAATAAGCACTATTCTACTCATATAAATTTCAAAAACAGGCAAACTAATTTCTGGGGTTAGAAGTCAAAAGTGGTTGAGGTGGCCACTGGAGAACCTGGGTGTCGACAATACTGTCTTTGGATCTGGGTGATGGTCATACAAGTATATTCACTTATGACAATTCATTAATATTTCTGTATTTTTGTGTATATTACACTTTAAAATTAATCCTTGTCACTATTGTCTTTTTAAATAATTATAGTGCCTTTCGAATACATCCTACGTAGAGAAAAATTGACTATATATTAGTCGATGTGAAATTGGCCATTGGGAGATCCCATGAGAAACTGTGCGTCTTGGTCTCCCACGAAGAATGCAAAGTGGAGTCCCACTAAAGAGCAAAGCCAAAGCCAAGTTTATTGGAGATACATTTCCAGAGAGGAAGTGGGCTGTTTCCAATAAAAGCAAGGCAGCCACCAGTGGGCCCTCCCTTTTATTGAGCCTTTGTGGGTTGGGCTTCCAGTTCCCCTCCCCTTCCTTTGTCTATTTTGTGCATGTTCTACCCAGACTTCTCCCTGATTCCCCACTGTGGGTGGGGCAGTTAAAACCACAGTGGTAATTTATTATGATGAGGGACGGGTTATCCAAGGTCATGGGCTCCTTCCTCAGTGCACAGGCAGGACCTTGGGAATCCCCCTTTGTCTTCAGAGCAGCAAGCACAGACCTTAGGGACTGGATACATCAACTACAAAGTTCTTGCTCATTGGCCAGGGGCCTACCCAGCCCTTTCAGGCCCCTACCCCCTATTCTACTTGCCTGCCTCAAATCCCCCTGAGAATTTAGATCTTCACATTCTTTTGAAGAGAAGGGGGAAGGTCATTCTTCTGAAACTGCTTCCTGCTGACCTAGAGGCAGTGTCCCTAAATTTTGAGGATTTCGGAACTCTCACCCTGACTGGTCTATAAATGATAGGACACATCTGGGATGGGCTGGAATCCCTGGGTTAGCATTCTGTGGAGTCTGATGGCCTGTAATCCATCAGAGACAAAGTGTACAAGGAGACTAAAGAGCTGCAGCCCCAAGATTAATAGTATTATGGCTCCAACTAGGGGTGGGACAAAGAGGTAGAGGAGCCTAGTAGGTTCTACCAGGTGGAGTTTTCATATTTTCATTTTAAACCTGTGGTCTTGGTGATTAATGCTTTTATATCTTTTTGTATTTGCAAAGATTGGTTGACATAATAATATCATTGCTCTTGGAGGAAAAGGCATGTCCCTCCTTGGGTGGCAGTGAGAGGGTCTGGAGCCTCCTATTTTGTAGAACAACTGCCGCCAGAGAGTTGAGTTGTTCCTGCAACCTAGTCAGGGTCTCTGCTATATCCTTGAGCACACAGGAGGTTTTTCTGGCTAGTTGGGTAAGGGAGTGGTTATAAGCTCCCCGTCATGACGCACATTAGTCCTGATGTAGTGTCCACGGCTCCAAGGAAGAGTATTAGGAAGGGCACTCACTTGGAGACTGCCCCATTAGTTAGGACTGGTAAGGACACAGTGGATAATCCTTCAGCTATAACATGAACAGCCAAATACATCCCAAAGAGCATCAGCCTGTCCACCATGGTGGTAATGAGAGAGAGGCCTTTTCTGCACGTATGAAAAAGAGCACGACACTGAAAGGCAGAAGGACAGAGAGTTCAAAATCTAAGAAAACATCAGGCTTAGTACACTCTGCATTGGGCCTGTGGAAGGTAAGTCTCCAGCTGGCTGTCCACCTCCCTGCCCAAGTCTCTCTGAGGGAGCTAAATGAACATCCTTTGATAAATAAGGCTTGGGCTGTGAAGTTTGCTGTGGTCAAGGGGTTTAGAGGGAGGTTAAGTTCCTGGCAGGAATTTTGAGCAGTATCTCTGAGCAAGAGGCTACTGGCTTGCCACCAGAGCTTACAAATCTTGAAGGGTAGAAGCTTAGTGAGGTTAACCAAGCGAGTACAGAGAGAATTGGGCCTGGTGCCTTGTTTAGGTTGCCCCTGGCAAAAAGTGGAGGTTTGAAGAGTAAATGAGGTGGTATCTGAAGGGATGGTGAAGTTTCATCTAGGGTGTATAAAGAAGTATATTTTATTTTGTGCCAAATAAGTATCGAAGCTATTTATGTTTGTGGGTGTGTAAATTATCTCTTGCCCTGAATCCACTCTGATAGAATATAGGGCAAGAAACTAAGCTAGGATTTCCTAGGAAGGCCACAGAGAGGGTCTCACTATAGTTCTGGATGCACATGGGGTATGTTTGTGTTTAGGCAGATGTACCTTCAAATACTGGCCCTGTGACTGGGGATGACGGCTATGGGGTTTGAAGTCCTGAGGTAGGAAAAGTACAGCTTCTCAAACAGGGAGGCTGCTAGGTGAGGCACCCTCCAGAATTGCCGATGTGGGCTAAGAGAGGCTGGAGTCCTTGCCCAATCGAAAAGGGAAGCAGGCATGAAGGATGCTCTGAAGTTTGCATCCAAACAGAGCCAGCAGTTGAGTCTTTAGGGATGTCGGCAGTTATGTTAGATATAGTGTAGGAGTTATGTTTCTGAGGGTGAACAGTTAGGGTATAAAACAGAATAATAGTGAGGATCAAAAAGGAACCAGGAGATGTCATCATAGGCAAAGTCCCTGGAAGAACTTATCCCAGGTCAAGGTCAGGACTAGCAAATAGACCCAGGCAGGAGTTAAACATCCCAGAGACTCTGGGGGTAGCTGACTGGTTCAGCAAGGAGTCTACCATAGAATGTGCCTGGATTCTGAGAGACTAACTACTGCCTACAGTAGAAGTATTTCCAATCCCACACAGGAGAGTTACTCATGCAAAACACTACAGGGAGGAGGAGGCCTGACACTGCTATTTTACACAAAACAGGGGTCCAGCCTCTGTCATTACTCATCTGAGTGACTTGAGAAGCCTGAGGTCCCTGAGCAGTTCCCAGGTGTACTCCGTGGTGTGGGCCTGCTGGATTTACTCTCCTTCCCCCAGGACTTTCGGAGGGCACTCGACTCAGGAGAGATGTATCCAACGGCTGATGCCCTGTAATTTGACAACTGTATGGGGTGGTAAGAAGGACTTGATAAGGCCCTTTTCTCCTTGGGTTTTAACTGTTCTTGGGGGGATTTCTCTTTCCATGTCTTAGGAGGACCCAGTCCCCTGGATGGCAAGGGTTTTGAGACCCTGCACCCTGAGGTGTATGGAGAATTTTGTTTCCATGTTCTATTAAAGCCTGTTGGACATGTCCTAAGTTTAAGGACATGTTATTAGGGCATGTGCCTCAGAGTCCAGGAACATATCAGCTATTGAAGAGGCTCTGTCATAAAACACTGCATAGGGGCTGATCTGTAGCCGAGTCTTGGGCAAAGTTTTGACCCACAGTAAGGGAAGAGGTAGACTTTGGAGCCAGGTCGCTGAGGTCCGCTGACAGAGCTTAGCAAGGGTTTCAGTGCTTGGTTGGCCTTTTCTACCTTGTCCATGGACTATGGCCTCTGGGAGAAGTGGAGATGATATTTTATTCCTAGAGCCTATGCTGTTCTTTGGGTGACCTGGCTGACAAAGGCCAGGCCCTGTCACTCTGAAGGGCCTGAAGCAGCCCGAATTTGGAAATTATTTATTTCAGTATTTCTTAGCTACTTCAGTGGCTTTCTCAGTTTGGCAGGAGTAGGCTTCGATCTATCCAGTGGAGGTGTCGATATAGTCTGACAGGTATTTGTGTTCCTGGCACGGGGGAAGGTGAGTGAAATTTATCTGCCAATCTTCCCCTGGGTAAGTTCCTTGTCTCTGGACTGGGGGTGTCAGGTGAAGAGGAAGTCATGTTCCCCTGAAGAGGGTTTATCTGACAGGCTGGGTAGGTCCTTGTGAATTCCAGGTAGTAGTAGCTAGATCCGTCCTGTGAATAATTTTAAGACTATGGTAGTCATAGCATCTCTGCTGAGATGTGAGGCCTTGTGAAAAGGCTGTTATAATTCCCCAGGGATTAGGATTTTGTTATCTGCTTTTCGTCAAGGGCCTTCTTTTTCTCCCCCCTGAGAGTTAGCCCACTCATCCTCTGCCTGAGAGTAGATGGGCGAGTGCTCTTGTAAACTATCCTGTGGGATTAACGCCAGGGCTTACTGGCTGACAGGAGGGTCGGATTCTGTTGCCCTTTTGGCTTTAGCATCAGCCTTGGCATTTCCCTGGGATCTCCAAATCTACTAGAATCATCCTCTTGGTGTCCCCTGCAGTGCATTACTGCTACCTCTGTGCTGCTTGAAGTAATTTAAGGACTGCTTGGCTGTGCCTAATGAGGGTGTTTTATGCATTTAGAAGTCCTCGTTCTCTCCAGATTGCAGCATGAGTATGTAAAACAAGGAAAGCATATTTAGAGTTTGTATATATGTTAATTCCTTTTTCTTTTGCCAAGGACAGAGTTGAGATTAGTGCTGTAAGCTCAGCCTTCTAGGAGGAGGTATTCAGGGGTAGGCTCCCAGATTCTAAGACTTGGGTGAGACTGACCATTGCATATCCTGCCTGCCCTTAGCTGTCCCTCATGAAACTACTCCCACCTGTGAACCAAGTGACTTCCAGGTCAGAGACGGGCTGGGCTGTGAGATCTGGTCTGCTGGAGCAGCTCTGCTTGAGTCTTAGTACATTGATGGGTCAGTCCCATGGTCCTAGTGTCAGGGCGAAGGATGGCTGGGTTTACAGGGTTGCAAGGTTTTATAGTTAACTCAGGGACATTTAAGAGTAGGCCCTAGAATTTAATTAATCTTGATCCATTTAGTCAAAGGTGTCCCTTGGTTTCTAATACTGCTTGGACCTGATGTGGAGTCTGTACCTCTAAGGGCTTGCCCAGAGTCTTCTTAGTGGCCTCCTCGACTAGCTGGGCCACAGCTGCCACAGCCAAGACAGGGGGCCAGTCCTCTGCAACCTTATCTAACCTTTTAGAAAAGAAGGCTACTGGCTGGTGGGTCTGTTCCGAGCCTCTGAGTTAGAATCTCCCAACCCACAGTCTGCGGGTCACATATGGCCCAGGATGGCTATGAATGCAGCCCAACATAAAATCATAAATTTACTGAAAACCTTTTTTTTCTTTTTTTGCTCATCAGTTTTTGTTAGTGTTTGTGTATTTAATGTGTGGCCCAAGACAACTTGTCTTCTTCCACCGTGGCCCAGAGACACCAAAAGTTTAGACACCTCTATGAGCAACTACCTGTTTTTTAGCTACACAGAAAGTAAAAGTTTTCCTGATAGCAGGGGATCCCAGTGCACGTGCCAATACCAGAGCTTGCTTAATGTCTTTTAGAGCTCCTTTTATCTCCCCAGTCCACTCAAGGTACTCTGAATCAAGTCCCATAGTGGATTCATATAGAGGTTTTGCTATTATCCCCAAGTTTGGTATCCAAATTCCACAGAACCCTGCCATCCCCAAGAAGGTCTTCTGTTGTTTCCAAGTAGCAAGGAATAGTGTGTCAAGAACAGCTGCTTTTCTCTCTTGGGACAACTGACAGCCCCCAGGGGTTAGAACATATCTCAGGTAAGTAAGCTGTTATAAGGAAATCTTGGCCTTTGGGGGATACTCGGTATTCTGTCTGGCATTATAAGGGTAGGGTCTGGATAGTGTCCTTTAAACAGGTTTCTTGGTTAGGACTGCAAAGAAGGAAGTCATCTATGTACTGTAGAGGTGTACTATCAGGGAGGCTCAGTTCTCTGAAGTCTTATTCCAGGCTTCAAGCAAAGAGGTGTGGACTGTCTCTGAAACCCTGGGGCAGTACTGTCCAGGTGCACTGCTGGGATAGATGCCTATCTGGGTCTTTTTATTCGAAGGCAAACAGGTACTAGGAGTCAGGATCCAGAGGGACACAATGGAAAGTATCCTTCAGGTCTAGGACAGTAAACCAACTGGTGTTGCCTGGTACTTGGGTTAGAATGGTGTAAGGGTCAGCTACTATGGGGTGCAGGGATTATACAGCTCCATTCCTAGCATATAAATCCTGAACTCAGCATTAATCCCCATTGAGCTTACAGACAATTAAGATCGGGGTACTGCAGGGTGACTCTACAGGTACTAGAAGTCCATGGTGCAGGAATTTTTGGATAATAGGTTTTAGTCTTTCAAGAGCCCCCTTCTTGAGGGGATATTGTCTTTTGCTATGATATTCCATTCCTGGCCAGAACTGTATTTTTACAGGGATAATATATCTGGCTTGGCCACAAATTCCCGCATTCCAAACAGGAAAGGTTACTCCCTCAAGGTCTTGGCATGGAATGTGGACCCCCTCATGGGCCAGGGGTTCCAAAAATAGAGGCAGTATTTTATTAATAATTTGATCAGGGAAGAAAGAGTAAAATGGTTCCTAGCTTTCCTAGTAGATCCCTCCCTCGAAAGCAAGTGGGATAGTGAGGAATGAGAAGTAAGGCATGGTGAAAAATCTTATTACCTAGTCTGCAAGGAACAGAGGGAGCACAGGGGTAAGATGTTGGCTTTCCCTTTGTCCCCATAATCATGGAGGTTTCTCAGGAGAGAGATTCCACAAAGGACGGCAAGACAGAGTAAGTGGCCCTCATGTCAATAAGAAATTGAACTTGCTTATTTGCCACATCTAAAGCCACCTGGGGTTTGTTGAGGGAGATGGAAAGACTGTTCTGCATGAGGGTCAAACTCTTTCCCCGGGAACCCTCAGTCCTCTCCTGGGGGTAGGTCTTAGGTCGATGGCCTCTCCCCCCATCAAGGAAGTAGGACAATCAATTCTCCAGTGGCTGTTTTTCCCAGACTGGACATGGCCTGGAGGGGCAGGCTTCTGACAATCTCCAGCCCAATGTCCCTGCTGCTTATACCTGAAGTATTCTCTCCTCTCCCTGGGTTTTTGACCCTGGTGTTCCCCTGAGTTGACCAGGATGGGTTGCAGCAGCCTATCCCATTGCCCTCTGAACCACAGTGATGATGAGCTTAGCCTGAGCCTTGTTCTGTCTTTTCTCCCTTTGGGGTCTCTCTTTCTCCTCTTTTATTTCTCTGTTGTTAAAGGCACCAGTTCTTGTGTCCATGAGTTGGCTCATAGGTATCTGAGGTCCTATTTTCACTTCTGTAGCTTTCTTAGAATATCTGGAGCTGACTGGCTGATGGAATAATGACTTAACAAAGCCTGCCCATCAGGGGTCTGAAAGTTTATGTCAGTGTATTTTCTGACAGTTTTTATGAGACATCCCTGACATATTGCTGGGTTTTCTTCCTTATCTTGAGTCATTTTCTAATTTTGTCATAGTGTACAGGTTTTTCGATACATTTCCTTATTCCATTTATGAGATATTGTATCATATTGTCCCTTGTCCTGGTGTCTGTTTTGTCATTATAATTCCACTGGGGATGCTGGTCTAGCACAGTAGTGGCAGATGCCCCCACTGATGGGCATGCTCTGTGTACATGATGCTTAGCCCCCTCTCAGGTTTTCTGTTTCTCTTCAGGAGTGTGACAGGTAGCTCATAGATATAGAGGTCTCTCCAAGCAAGATCATAAATGAGAGTGAGAGAGTGGAATCCTTCCGTAAATTTCCCCAGGTCTCGGGAGAACCTCCCTAGACTTTCCTCACATTGAGATACGTAAGTTACTGAGAAGAGCACTTACACCCTTATAGTTCCAGTGTCCCAGCTGGCTACCTTCCGAAGGGGTAAGATCTGGCTGCACTCGAGTGGTACAAGTACCATTTCGTATTATTCCTGCTGGGCTTGGGGCCAAGGCAGCTTTGGGGCCTGATCCCATTGGGGGAAAATCCCCCACCCCATGGGGGATGAATACATCCATGTCATGCCACGCTGCAGGAATGACAACCTCACCCCACAGGATGGCACAAACACACACCCAGCCTTAAATTCAAGACATAGGGGGAAGAGTCTTTGATTCCTAGTAAGGCTGGAATACCAGGCTAGAGAAACTGGTATTCTCGAGGGCTAAGAAGAGTTTTAAGACACATTAGTAAGGAGAGAAAAACCATCAAAAAGGTTGGCAGCACAGTAGATCCCAGGCAAAGTGATTTAAAACCTAACAGGGGCTTGGCTGAGGAGGGAGTGTGTGGACGCTTATGAATCCAGTTGCACGAACAATTTCTTGCTGCCAGTGAGCTGCCTAGAGCAGTGCTGGCCCATGGCTTATCCTGCCATGGGAGTCTTCAAACAGTGGCCACCCTAATGGCTTTTAACTGGCCCACCCACACCTGCTGGCGAATGGCCTACCTCGCAGGGGCAACTGTAGGAAGAAAATGAAACATAGGTGAGATGCAGAATCCTCAAGCCGGAGGGCAGGCGAGGATGGACTTCACCAAATGTGATCAGAGTCACGGCACCAAATAAAGTCGGCAACTGGAGATCTCTGGAGAAACCGTGGGTTCTTGGTCTCTCCCAGTCAAAGAATTGTAAGTGGAGTCCCAATATAGAGCAAAGCCAAAGCAAAGTTTATTGGAGGTGCATTTCCGGAGACGAAGCAGGCCGCTGACATAAAAGGCAGAGCCGCTCACTGTGGGCCTGGGTTCTTCCTTTGATTGAGGATTTGCGGCTGTGGCTTCCAATTTCCCTCCCCTTCCCTTGTCTCTTTCTGCACGTGTTCTACCCAGAATTCTCCTCGATTCCCCACCGGGGAAAGGTGGGGATTGTAAAACCACAATAGTAATTTATTATAAGGGACAGGTTATCCGACCCTTATATCCAACCCTTATACTGAAGAAGGGACATGCTCCTTCTTCAGTACGCAGGTGCGGCCTCGGAACTTCCCCTTCTCTTCAGAGCCGGAGGTACAGACGGCAAATTGCAAAGTTCTTGCTGATTGGTTGGAGACCTACCCCTCCCTTACACGTCCCTACCTTCTATTCTATTTGCCAGCCTCGAAGGCTCTTCAGAGGAATGAACAAAGTATAGAGAAAGGCAACAGGAACATGTTAGAAGATAGTGGGAAGCTACTGTAAATTTCATTCACATAAAGGAAAAGGCTGAGAAACTGTACTAACCTGTTCAAAACTGGGGCACAAATGAAGTGCAAATTAAATCCACAGCATGAAAGAAACTGTTTACCATTTTTTGTGAATGAAAAATGTCTATGCTTTAGTAAAAACTTTAAAGTTCATATCTCAAAAGCATGTTTAGAATTTCAACAATTTGCCTGCAAAATAAAAGAACTGAATACTCTATTACCTAACATAAGATAAAAGCCTGCTGAAAAAGCAAAGCTCTAAAATTCACCCACTCACTCAATAAAGTAAGCACAGCCATGTGCAACTGCAGAGTACTCACCCTGTCCAGCTTGCAAGAAAGTATAAGAGAACAAGACACAGCACTGCGGAGGTGCCACCACAGAAGCACACAAACTCTTTGCTTAGGAAACTCTAAGAGAAAAAGATCTACAGAGAAGTCAGGCCAGAAAGTAAGGCAATGCTTTCCAAAGGAAACAGGCTTGAGCTGGGCTAGATGGTAAGTAGTATGGATATCAAGAGAAGGAGGTGAGTGATTTCAGACCAACCAGAAGAGGATGAGAATGTGAGTGACACCCTCAAGAGGACAACAGCCCCAGAGTGTGAGCAGAGAGTGGTGGAAACATGATGGGTGGGGTGGGGAAGAGTAGAGAGCCACAGAGGACACCAGAATTTCTTCTTTAAGATTTTTGGTGTTGGGGGGTGGAGGGAAGATGGCGGCTTGGGAGGAGGAGTCTTGATCCCCCTCTCCAGTGCTCAGGGGAGAATTTGGCCGATCTGAGGAGAAACAGAGCAGGAGACCATGGATATCGCAACATTTATGAAAATAGGACATCAGAAGTTATCCAGATATTGAATGAACGGACGGTAGGAGGCCAGAAGGGACCCGTGCTGGGTGCGGAGGGTGCCCGGGAGAGGGGAGTCACCGCGCCGCCCCGTCCCCAGTCAGGGGTTGGAAAGCAGAAACGCAGGAGCTGTGCGCACCCACAGGGAACAAGTAGGGGGAAGCTGTGAACACCAGGATACCCAAAAGAGACTATACCACTGATCCTCGCAGGTATTCTACCACCGAAGATCACACCATAAACACAAGGAACCAGAACAGATCAAGTTAAGAAACAGAGGTTAACAAGAAGAGTCTCAGAAACAATGAGAAGACAAAGAAACAATCTGCAAATGAAGGGAAAGGAGGAAGCCCCAGAAGGATTGCTAAATGAAATAGAGGCAACTATCAGATATTGAGTTCAAAACAATGATTATAAGGAAGTTCAACGAGCTCACAATGAGCTTCCAGAAACTAGAGGGAAGCTACACTGAGCTCACTGCAAACTATATCAATATGAAAAAGGAAATAGAAACTATCAATAAAGGCCAAGAGGAAATGAAGAATACAATTTCTGAACTGAAGAACACAGTAGAAGGGATGAAAAGCAGGATTGATGAAGCAGAAGATCGGATCAGCGAATTGGAGGACAAAGTAGAAAAAAACATTCAGAAAGAACAAGAAAAGGAAAAGAGGCTCAGAAAAAATGAAGAGGGATTAAGAGAAATGCAAGACAATATGA